>VCRD01006558.1:15559-26200 GCA_006783055.1 Trinorchestia longiramus
TCCCCCACGCCACTATCCCTTCCATTTGGAAAACAGCCATCATCATCACCATCCCCAAACATGGCAAGCCACCTTCACTCAGCTCTTCTTACCGCCCCATGTTGCTCCTCAGTCTTGCAGTCAAAGTGCTGGAACGTTTGCTCCTACCACACCTGACGGCAGCCATCCGTCTTTCAGACTCCCAACACGGTTTCCGCCCCCTTCACTCTACCACCTCCGTCCTAATTCCCCTAAGTCACACAATCGCTGTTGGTTTCAACCAGCACCGCCCTCCCCTCCGCACAATTATCATGGCCATGAACTTCTCCAAAGCTGTTGACACCGTCCCCTACCCTCAACTCATCTCCCAAATCTCCTCTCTCCCCCATAACCACCACATAGTCCGCTGGCTGGTCTGCTACCTCAAAGGCAGATCCGCCAAATGCTCCTACCACCACCAGCTCTCCTCCTCCAGACACGTCCTAGCGGGCGTCTCCAGGGTTCTGTTATATCCCCAGCACTCTTCAACCTATTTGTCTCCGACTACCCTTCCACTGTATCTCTCATCACCTTATAAGCTGACGACTTCACAGCACTAGTAACAACAATCAAAATCCCTTATGCCTCCGCCATCCTCTCAACCCATTCCTCCGCCACATAGGCCCAACAAAAGGGCTTCACAGTATCAATAGCCAAATCCCAATCCTCCCTCTTCACTTCTGACACCCACCAGTCCCGCACCAACACATTGTTGGTCCCCCAAAATCCTGGGAATTACCTATGACCCCAATTCACTTTTACCCCTCACATAAACACAATCTGTAAGAGGGCCCAACATAGGTTAAACATCTTAAAAGCTCTTGCTGGTTCCTCCTGGGGCCAGCAAAAGGAAACCATCACTCTCACATGCCAGGCCATCATCAGCTCAATCGTCACCAACGCAGCTTCCATCTGGTTCCCCAACGCTTCCCCTTATCTATAGCGAAACTCCAAACAATACAAAATGCCGCCCTTCGAATAGCCCCCGGATCCCACAAAATGGCTTCCGCCTCGTACCTACACAAGGACACGGGTATCCTCCCTGTACCCAACTACCTCTCCCTCCTCTGCTCCCAGTACCTCTTCAGCTCCCTCTGCTCTCACCACCCCAACTACCTCACAGTCACCCATGAAGCATGAAACATACCCTCCAATCCCGCTTCCCACCCTCCATAGCTCACCTTCTATCTCCAAACGGGGACTGCCTTCCCTCACCTAAAGGCAATCCCTAAACTCCCTGCACTCCTCAGCAGTTCAGCAGGCCATCTCTGCAGCGGGCCCCAACAGGGTCCTCCAACTGTTCCCTCCACCCACTTCTGAACAAGAACGATCCCTTCCCAGATCCATCCGCACTCTCCTCTCCTAACTCCGATCGGGCCACAGCAGAGTCCTGAACTCTTATCAGGCCCGAATAGGAGCAGTGCAGGATCCCACGTGTTCTTCCTGCAGCGCCGCGGACCAGACCACCAGCCACCTCATGAGCTGCCCCAACACCCCCACCCACCTTACTCCTCTGGACCTCTGGCTGGACCCGGTGTCCACGGCAACCTTCCTCTCCAGTGTCCCTTCACTCTCAACCTACTTCCCTCCTCCTATCCGCCCCCACCCGAGTTTCCCCTGCACCCCTGAGTGCCCCTGGATCCCCCGCTAGACAAACAACAACAACAACAAGTAACCGATTCGGAGAATTTTACAATTAAAAGAAAAAAATTTCGGTTGAACTGTTTAGCATATAATCATCGAAGTCAACGAAATTTAGTTGACCAGCTGGAATACCAGCGATTGTAGCATCTTAAAAAAACACCTCATGACGGTCCTGAGTAACAAAGTGCTTACTGGGCAGGTGCTAGGCTTCCTGAAAGCGTCTCGACTTTTAGACGTAAAATGTTCGTGACTGACCATAATTTGTTTATTCACTACAAGCGGCATAGCGAAGCAGAATGGTAAGTATAAAATTCTTAGCTTATTGGAACCTTACACTTTTCCATTGAATCTATCTCTGTTACGGGTCTTTTAATAGCATCTCATTTTTTCTTGTTCGACATTTATTTCTTGAATTCATGGCACAAAATGTTTGCTCTTTCCAATAAGAAAACAGAAACGAGGAGGGTAAACTTTTTACAACAGAGAAACATAAGTTCGATTAAACATCAGTAAAAATAATAATCAAAGAAACCTGCCACGACAAACAGCAATTTTAGCTACGAGAATTTGCTGCGTACGAGCGATTGAACTTTTATTTTGTGTATCAAAGAGAGCGACGTTCATTGCGTTGGCTCATTCTGATTGGATTTAACTTTTAGAGAACTTTACCCTGCCATCCAAGTTCTAACTTCCTTTTGCTTAAGGGAAATTTGAATTCACTGCAATATTAGCGTCATCTGCGTAGTTGTGACTGTCTTCAGTATTAACACGAGAAACTGTCTTTAGCAATGTCATGTTTAAATTGACATTTTTACTCTCACTAAGGCTCTTGAGCAACGGAGGTACTAACAGCTTGTAAGTCAGAGACAAAAACGTCACAAAATTAATATTAAATCACTCAAATTTCAAGAGATTGTTCAAGAGTAAAGACCTTTGCATAAACTACAATAACACATTGTAAGAATTTTTTACGAAAGTTTTGTTTAGTGTAATTTTTTTACTGTTTATTAATAAATTTTATCTGCTGATTTCAGAAATATAATTTCTTTTTCCATATCATCGACCTCTCCAATGTTATCATTTACATTTAGAATTGTTATGTGTTTCACTACTTAATATATATCTAATTTTCTCTTTCAGATCAATTAGTAAGTTCTTTGCTTCTCAAGATAGCTACTAGAGGATGTAAAAAAATCGAATACATTTTGTTGTGTGTGTGGTTATTATACTGGAAAAAAGTATTGCTTAAGAATGTGGAAGGTGTCAAATTGTGGATAGCGTACAGGCTCTATTTCCGAATGCCTATGCGTGATCAGGACAAGTCATGGGCCCCTCATATGATATGTGGAAGCTGCTTTTCTACTTTTGAAGGATGGTTAAGAGGTACAGGGAGGACAATGCCTTTTGCCATTCCTAGAGTATGGAGAGAACTCAAGAACCATCACGATGGCTATTATTTTTGTATGATTAATGTGACAAAGTACAGAGAAGTGAAAGGAAGACAAGCTCTTCAGTATCCAGATATACCATTATCTAGAGCACCTGTACAACATGATGGCACCTTACCAGTGACACAACCACCTAAAAATTTATGTTAATTCTCATCTCACTCTCCAGAGGTCTTACTTTTAATCAGCCTGAATACTAAGAATTTACTATGCATTCAGTTTCACAAAGATGTATGGAATACTAATGCTATTCATGTTTTGTTTCAATTGCTGGTTGTAGTTATTTTCTTCTTTCCGGATGGAAGATGCAATGAGTATTTTATCTGATGATGGGTCAGTAAGCAGCAACAGCAGCCAAGAAATGCAAGAGACTTTCGCACAAAAAACAGCTTTATACCCTCACTTTCCAAATCACAGTGAGCTAGATGATTTAATCAGGGATTTTGGTCTTACTAAGTCAGGAACTGAACTTCTTACATCAAGGCTGAAGGAATTTTATCTACTAGAAGACTGCAGGATATCTATGTGTGTACCGGAAATGACATGAAAAATTTGAGATTTACTCCGAGATTACTGATGAGCTGTCTTATTGTGAGTCTGTTACTGGTTTGTTTACTGCTCTTAGGTTCAAGCATGGTCCTGAAGAATGGCGACTGTTTATAGATAGCTCAACATGAAGTCACAAAGCAGTATTGCTCCACAATACAAACAAACATCCATCTTTGCCTCTTGCACACTCAGTACAAACTAAATAACTATGATAATGTCAAACAGCTTTTTTACAAAATAAATTATGCTAAATTCTAATGGTATATTTGTGGTCTTTCAAGATGCTCGCCTTCTTGCTTGGCTTGCAAGGGGGATACACAAAACATTCATGTTTTCTTTGCTTATTGGACAGCAGAGCTGATAATCACTATTGCAAGAAATTTCATAGGCCTTCACAAGTGGAACTGCACCCAGGAATATTAAAAGTTCTCATACAGCATCTAGCAAAGTCCAACAAAGTTTTATTATCTCCATGTTATATTAAACTAGAGTTGGTTAAACAGTTTGTGATGGTTTTAGATTTTAGAGGAGAAGGTTTTTGACAAATTCGTCACATGGCTCTAAAGCTATCAGAGGCTAAGATAAAGGATAGTATATATGTTGGACCCCAGGTAAACACAATGTTGTAGTCAAAGAAACTGGAGAGAGCGATAAAAAAAGTTGAAAAAGATGCTTGATGTGCATTTCGAGATGTAGTTCTTGAATTCCTAAGAAATCACACGAATCCTGATTACGAACAACTGGTAGCAAAGCTTATTGAGAACTTCAGGAGGCTTGGTTGTCGTATGTCATTGAAGGTTCATTTTTTGCATTCACACCTAAATTTCTTCTCCGAAAACTTGGGTGATGTCAGTGAAGAGCATGGTGAGAGACTTCATCAAGACATTGCAACTATGAAAAGAAAATATCAAAAACTATAGAATACTACTGTGATGGGAGGTATTTGGTCTCTAGTCAGAAAGGTGAAAAAATGCACCCTAGAAAATCTGGATCGTCCAAGCCCTTCTAATCATAAGAGAAAAATTATCGAATTATTTACAGTACAGAGTTGAATTGTTTCTTTTGCTTTAGCTAATATTGCACTCCCTAAATACCTTTTAATCTATGAAAAAATACTAAAGGATGTATAATTCTCCTTACAATATTGAAATAGACAAAACCAACATATTTTTGTAGGAAAAGTTGCGTGAATAAAGGTAAATGTTAAATTAAGAATAACTTAAAAACTGTCGATGTTACGTCAAAACGAATGTGATTTATGATACAAAATAAATATAAGGACATTAAAAAATACCAATAAACAAAACACGTGTTACATGGTGTAATTGGACAAGGATCTATCAAGGACTGAGAGACGGCATAACTTGTCCCACAAATGAAGTCGTAGAAACATAATTATGGTGTGTGATGTGCATGTGAATATCTCCAAAGCTATTACTCCATCCAATTTTACATCGAAATGTCGATTTCCATTAAATTTTCCTCTAGATTGAAATGCTAAGTATGTCGATAAAAATCATTTTACATGTGCGAGAACATTTAAACCAAATAGCAAAGTAAAATTAAAGAGGGTCATCTCAAGATTCACCACTCAAAAATCAATGCGTTTTCAGTATTTTATTGCAACACTTTATGGTTTCATGAACACATTCCAATTCTTCTGCTTTTCCAGTGCGAGTAAAATTATCTTAGTAAACAAGGTAATAATTTTTTAAGGTCTTCAGATCTTGAAGGCGTTCATTACAGCGAGAGATTAAGGATTGCATCAGCACCTCGAGTTTTGTCGGTTACATTGAGGAGTTTCGTATGTACGTGTAGCCACTCAGGACTCCACAGAACAGTACTATTCTGATCCCTGAAGAGAATAAAAAATCGGTAGAAGGATTTTTATAAAGCAAAGTTATTCAAGTATCGCCCTTAAATGGAAACTTTTACTTAACAGTAGGATTTCTTACGAACTTTAACAAAGGATTTCATAAATGTACTTTAATTACAGGCTCTTTGTAAATTAAAGTAAAGGTATAAGAACATTTATGAAATTTATTACCTGAGCCTAGAACGATAAACGATAAGAAAATTATGATCAGTTTCCTGTGAGCTCAAACAACTGAATGACTTACAGAACAACCTTTAGAAAGCATATCATAAAATATAGGCTGTTTGTTATGATTTAAACCATAAAAGATTTTTTTACCAAAGCAAAAGATATTATTCGGTACCATAGTGTTATTTAAACAAGCCAAGTCTGTTCAAAAATTACAATATCTTAGGATAAGTGAAATTTCCCACTTTAATCATTGAAAATAAGAAACACAAAATAAAGGATAAAACACTCGTTGTTCAAGTTTTGAGTGAACCAAGATACACAGTGGAGAGAAACAAATATTTGTACAGGTTAAAATTCTTTATTTAATAAATTTCTGATGAAAAATAATGAGACATACCGATACTAAATTTCTACAAGCATGAATAAAGTAGGAATATACTAAAAAGTCGAATACATTATGATAAGTAATTATTTTACATACTATGATCAATATTTAAAGGGTAAAAATATGTTCGTACAAATCAAATTTGTGATTTTAGATGACACAAAATACTGTTTGGATAAAGTTCTTGTTACTCGAACTTTCTCGTTTGTTCCTATAATTGTTACCAGCAGTAACCATGAGATATCAAAATACTAGCTGGTTTATTCAACACTAAAAAATCATACAGTAGTATCGTCATAGTGGTGAAAAATGAAGAACTCACAAATTTCGTAAAAACCTTGATTATTGAACAGTAGAAAGCTTGCAACAGTTACAAAAAAATATCAGAGAACCTTCGAACTCTATTTTTTACTATTACTTCATTTATTTAAAGATATAAAATATCAGGAATTGTTGAAAACAAAATAAGATTTGGGGCACCACGAAAGATTTTCCCTAGATCCTCAAGAAAAATCAAACGAAGAATCGAAAATAACGCAATGATCACCAGAAAGGAATTACGAGAAGATTTATTACCTTCAAGGACTAGTGTTACACTACGAACTATCAGTAGGGAACTTCATAGGGATTACCTAAAGTTTCGCTTCCCAAAACAATTACCCTGTTGACTAAAAGGCATAAAGATGCCCGTTTCAAATTTTTTTCTGAAAATGAAAATAAACCTGATACATTCTGGGAAAATGTTCAATAGAGAGATGAGTCAAAAATTGAATTGTTTGGACGAAATTCAAATAGCAATTCTTGGAGAAGAGATGGTATAGCCTGTATGCTAAAGAACACAATTCCTACTGCCAAGTTTGAAGGTGGTAACATCACAGTGTGAGGCGTTTTTCTGCAAATGGCACTGGCAATTTATATGCGATAAAGGGTAAAATGAATGCAGATATGTACCAAAGTAATTTGAACAATAATTTACATGATGCCGTAAAAAAGTTTCAACTCCATGAAGAGTGGATTTTACAATAGGATAACGACCCTAAGCACACATCGAAGTTTACCAAGAAAGGAATTGTCAATCACTATCTAAAGTTACTAGAATGGTCAAGCCAGTCTCCAGACTTGAACCCCATTGAAAATTTGAGACGTTATTTGAGAATTAAAATTCATTCAAGAGCTTCAACGTGCATTCCAGATTGGAAGAAAATTTGTTAAGAGGGATGAAGCAAAATTCCTAAAGAACCATATGAACCATTGATTAAGACCTAGAGAAAAAGACTGATTGAAATTGAACAGAATTATGGTTAAACTATGAAGTATTAAATCAGAATAATATATTATTTATTTTCTGTACAAATATTTTTTCACCCCTAAATATTTATAATTGTATATAAACTCATTATTCACTATATTTTATTTGTTTCTTTTGTATATTCTTAGTTTATGGATGTATGTGCAAATATAGTATCAGTATATCCCATTTTTGTTCATCAGAACTTTAATAAATAAAGAATTTTAAAACTGACGAATATTTGTTTCTCCCCTCCCCACCGCATGCATGTCTTGATATATATAATACATGCCTTATTATTTTACATCTTCAACGATGTAGAATTCACACGTTAAGTCCTAAATTGATTATCAATGTTAACAAATTTTATAATTACCACGTTTTCTTTTTTAGAACTCTTCGCCTAAAAAGTGTTGTGCGGGATAATCTTTCACTTTCCAAAATAGTCCTTTGAAAGTATCTGAAAATTTGAGTATTGCAATAAAAAGTACTTTTAGCCAGAGACCATAGCTGCCATCGTTTAATAAGGATTCAGAATACGTATAAACATTGAGATGATGAGTGATAAAACATCATATTGCATATTGTAACAACTAGCAAGTCTAATACGTACCACCTCCTCTTTTCGCTCCTTGTTTCCAGTAATATAAAGAACATGTGTAATACGAGTGACTTACGTGTTTCGTATTTCAGACGAAACGTTAACGTAAAAGCTTGGGTAAAAATAACATTTTTTGATTGCGTCGACATAAGCAGAGGACGTGCTGCGAGTCCACTACACGGTGCCTTTATGAATAGGCGCCGTGGTAGTTGTTAGTATTGTTTCATACTTCAGTTAGTTGAGCCAATCCGTTACTGGTAGTGTTGGGCAGTATTTAAAAATGTGTTTTCATATCCATTCAAAAACGTGTATTTAAATACTGTATTTGAATACAATATTGTGTACCTAAATACATTGAAATTATTTTTCGTCTAGCTAAGACGCTTGAAACGAGTTTGAGCTTCCAAGTATGACACTTGGAACGCGCTTGAACGTCGTTGTACTGCAATGGCTCTTTAGTCGCTGCCAGAGCCATAGCCTGACAAGCAGTTGAGGTCTTGAAGATGAGTTTTCGTGATTAGTGGTTGCATCCGTTTCGATTTTGAAATCTTTCAGAAAATATTTCAAAATATCTTCAGTTAGTTGATGAACCAGACGGTCATGACGCTATATTAGCTGCGACCACTCATCCTCATTTCAAGTTCCGATGGGTGGATATCAACAAAATGTGTGACCGCCAGGGCAAAATAACTTCACAATTTATGGCTCGATATTTCAGTCTACAAGTTCTGCCGATGCCTCAGAGGAGACAAACTCGACGTCGTCCGAAGATGAGGACTTCGGCTTCGAAAAGAAAAGCTCATGTTACGAATCCTCAGTAGACACACAGGTTATGACGTATCTCAACGACAATGACAAGAATATTGAAAGCTTGAAACGGCATCTTCTTATTCTAGAAATGTTTCTTCGTTTTAACGCAACTTTGCCGTCTTCTGCCCTGGTCGAGAGATTCTTTCTTGTTGCTTAACGTTAATCCCCATAGAAATAAACTTTAGCGACAAAACTGTTGAACAATTGATATTATTGGCTCTAATAAAAACTTTTGATTGTTCGGTCCAAGTTCTGAGTTTTGGACGGTATTTTCATTAAGGTGAGTTCCTCGTGAGAACTTAACGTTTAGGAGAAGTAAAATTTATACATGACTTTCATACTCTTTAATTGAATATATTATCAAGAACACATAACACACTTTTTTATGAGTGTGAAAGCTTCGACTAGTATAATGTTACTCCACCTGAGAATTAAATTCTTTCAATAAGAAAATATGAAGGTCCCCTATTTTCACGGACAAGAATTGGCGAAGTCATATTTTGTTTGATGTAGATAATGCATTGAATGTTTAGCTTTTAAAATTTGCAGGTTACTAGATTTGAAGTCAATAGTATTGTACCTCTGCAGCCGTTTCAAAGGTGTTTCAGCAAGGACAGAGAGCATTCTAGAGAAAAAAAATACACGAAGATTATAAATTACGAATCGACGACAAAGACATTCGTGCAGGAGGTCGGGTCCAAGATCTCCTCCCCAAGAGAGACACGGAAGGAGAAAACGGTTAAATAAGTTCTACTTACATCCGAAACCTAAACCTAAAACAGACTCATGCAATAACATTGGTTACGCTGAGGTACGTAGCTCGATCGAATTCCAGTCAAGGAATACTAAATTTCTAAGGCATACTGACGAGGACAGACAGTATCAGAGTGCTTTCATGGGTGCAGCTCGGAAATGTTATCTATCCCCTCAAAAACGCTAATTTCCAAAAATATGAGAAAGACAATTTTCTTGATCATACCCTCTGGGGCTTCTCATGAAATGCACCTCAAAGAAATGTATGTAAATTATGTCTGCATGAGTATAGTGTTTTTGATAAAATTCTTTCACGCGTCATCACATAACGGTTATTTATGAAAATAATGCAGAACAGTACAGGCAGGATGTCACAGAACTATATCGTTTTTTTTTTAAATCAACGGAAAAACAGGAATTAGGAGTAAAATGATACTTTATACATTTTCACTTTTTCCATGTGATTTAAAAGCTGCAGGGGTCGAGCCAAATGTTTATACTATAATAATTGTTAGTCTTATTGCTTGAAATTCTAGTTGCGTTTCAACTATAGTGAAGCTAGTTTCCGAACGACAGTATAGCTCACGTACACTTTAAAGTGGCACCCAAATTTTAATTGAAAATGAATTATATATGTATAAAGGTCTATTATGTACACTCAATCTCTGTTGAATGTAATTTCAAGTTATTGATGTATTACTGCTTTACGCAAGTTACCGGCTGATGTGATCTAATTTTTGTTTCTATTACGTGCGTTTGTCACCTGTTCGTAAACTAAGTTTCTTCGTTGTGCTCTGCAGACTCGTTCCTCTTGTTCCTACCTCTGATGCCATTAAACGTGTGCGTTCCGGTGCTTCCTTCATTACCCCCACAATCGTACTTTGGTCAGTCTCCATCTCCATTAATCTGCAAGATGGCAACAGGTTATGGGCCTAGCTTTAAGTGCCTGTACTTTAATGGAGACAATGATGAGTATGAGTTGTAAGAAACAACATTCTTGACCTCGTCATGATGACTACTGACCTCAGTATAAACGGCCTAGAAGTTACGGACAAGATTGGTGACCACCAGATGATAGACTTCTCTCTCGAAGTACAA
>VCRD01006559.1:4817-15217 GCA_006783055.1 Trinorchestia longiramus
CTCATTTCACAAGAAAACCTTGCCATCGCGCTTATTTCACAAGAAAACCTTGCCATCGCGTTCATTTCACAGGAAAACCTTGCCATCGCGCTCATTTCACAAGAAAACCTTGCCATCGCGCTCATTTCACAAGAAAACCTTGCCATCGCGCTAATTTCACAACAAAACCTTGTCATCGCGTTCATTTCACAACAAAACCTTGTCATCGCGTTCATTTCACAAGAAAACCTTGTCATCGCGCTAATTTCACAACAAAACCTTGCCATCGCGTTCATTTCACAAGAAAACCTTGCCATCGCGTTCATTTCACAATAAAACCTTGCCGTGACGCTTATTCACGGCAACCACCAGAGCAGAAATGTGAATATGTTATGCTTTGTCTGTCTCTCTTAAACACCGCCGTCTCCAGCGTGTCACGTTAATGTTTGGGCAACATATCTCAAGATTTATTACTCGTTACACATTTAATATTTGTTCCAGGGTTGTCGTGGCCGTCCATGGCGCTGCAACATACCTGCAAGCTGTGTAACATTTGATTAATTTGATACGAAAGCCACTTGACCGGTCGAACACTGGGGCTGCGAGCTGTTGAGCTGTGTGTGGCGCTGCACGATAATAATACAACCTGAATTATGGGTTCAATTCATTCCGGTGGTCCTGGATTGCATGAAGTTCATGCCAATTGTAGTGTTATTTTTCTATTATGGAGACTTAGTACGTATTTTGCATCAGCATGTGTAGATACTTTTCATTTTGTAGCGCAAGTCTGTTTGTTATGTGTGACAACACAAGCTCAAAAAACACTGGCAGTGGTATTTCACTAGATGAAAACGTGTACTATTAAAATTTAACTGACTAATTGCTCAAGATCTACTGATGCACAGTACAACATGATGAAACCCACACAATGTGCACTAACTGCCGAGTTAAAACTACAACACTAATTGTCAATGTGCACTAACTGCCGAGTTAAAACTACAACACTAATTGTCAATGTGCACTAACTGCCGAGTTGAAACTACAACACTAATTGTCAATGTGCACTAACTGCCGAGTTAAAACTACAACACTATTTGTCAGTGTGCACTAATTGTCGGATTAAAACTACAACACTAATTATCAATGTGCACTCATCTGAGCAGCCTCATCCTTTGTAAATGAAACAAACGAGTTCTAACGAACTGTCTTAAAAAATGCGAGACTCTTGCTTCTGCAGTGTTGTATTGGCATCGCCAAAACTCGTGTTTGACAGACGCTGTTTATTCTGCGCTACAAATCCAGTGCTTTGGAACACCAGCCACGAGGATGCGTTTGCTTCCCATGTATGCATGGTAGAGCTGGACGCATGCAGAGGTGCTGGTGTGGAAACATGATCAATGAAACGTGTCACTTTCTGGCTACTCGAGTAGTGAGTTCAATCCCACGTGTTCAAGTCAAGCTGTTTATGGGTGAAGCCATCAATTCTGTTGCATTCTTGTCTGCTGTGATGCCCGGTGTTGTGTTAAATATATGTTCACTTGCTACGTTTAATTGTAAGCGCGTGGATGCGTATCGCGGATACCTATTCTGTCCCGAATAGGTCGCCCTACTCAGTGCGGTTTCCAAATGAAATAAAATCAGGTCCCACATTTTGCTTCATTGAAACGATTATGTGTATTCTAATAACTTATACTAGACAGTTCCCGTGGAAGTTCCACGGTTTATATTTTACTGATTTGAAATTATTATAAAGATGAATGCATTGAAGATTTGTGACGAATTATTGTGCTTTAAAGGAATATTTTTCATTAATATATACAGAACCCATTGTGCATCTTATCTACCGATAGCATGGCCAAGGTAGTACCCGTTGAAATTCCTTGATTTAAAAGTGATGAGATTGAGGATGTATCAAATAAAATGCATTTTTCACTTTAACCCGTGGTATTATCAGAATCTGAATATTTTTCATGAATGTATACAGAACTTCCATTTTCGATTTTATCTAATGATAACATGGCCGTGTAAGAGAAGAAAGCTGATAACGGAAAAAATGGCGTGTTTTATAGTGATCCGGCGCCTTTGGTATCCACAATACAATGCTTGTAATACATGCATACCCGTTCTGATTTCAGTTCAATATTTTTCTTCAGTGATAGATAGGAAGTAAAGGGACGGACACACACAGATACAGAGAGATGGAGATACACAGTCGTTTATATAGGGTGGCCCATAAGTAAGGTACCTTTTGAAAATTATTATCGCTATAATAATAAGAGTCGCGTTCGTCCGTCCGTTTGACCTCTTCTTGAGTCTGTAGCGTGGATACCGAGTTCGGCGGTATATTGCGGCTCAAAAAAACTGTATTCTGAGTGTTTATTACTGTCACAAGAAAAATAAGTTACCTTTGAAATAAGCTTAAGCATGGAAACTCCACTGGAACGAATAAAGACTGAATCGAGAGCGAAAAAGAAGAGCGAGAGAAAGATTATCTCAAGAATGATTGATAAATATTTTTTACCATCATTTTTGTTGGCATGGGTACACTGCTGCGAAAAATTGACACACCGAAATGCATGCTAGGATAATAACCGTGAGTGGACGCTCTCTTTTTATTGATAATGCGAAAAGAAATGTTTTAGTTTGACCAGTAACCTGGCTACCACTTAGTATAAGGTCAAAGATTTTGGAAATTTAGTTATTGTTTTCGGAATTGTGATTTTCTTGAAAAACTTCGAAGAGATAATAGAGGATATTTCAGAATAGAATTCCGGCAAAAAAGGCCAACATGGATAGAAACGTGTCCCACCGTAAGAGAGAAGCAGCAAGACTTCGACAGCAAGAAAGACGTTGTTCGTCCTATAGAAAACTTATTCTCTTCCCAAGCCCAAAACTGATTCGTTTGGGAAAAAATTATTAACGGGCATTGCACTAGTAGCTATAAAACTAAAAATGGAGATTTGGTTAATTCAGAATGGAAGAAGAAATTTTAAAGTTTAATATAAATTTATAAATGAAACAATAAAATACGTTTAACTATGGAATACAATATCTTTTAAATGACCTCCATTATTAGTCAAACAATGGCGTGCTCTTTCAACAGTGCTGTTCATTACTCTCCTTAATGTCTCTGGTGAAATGTTGTTGATCTCTTGAATGTTTAGTTTCAATTGCTGTAAAGTATCAGGCATTTCAATGTAAACATTTTCCTTTAAGTATTCCCGGAGAAAAATCAGGAGCACTTAGATCTGGAGATCGAGGTGGCCACGGTATATCAACTAAACGAGAAATTATTGTTTGGAAAAATTGCTTTTAACATTTGCATTGTTTCTTTCGCTGTGTGTGCTGTAGCTCCATCTTGTTGGAAAAAGGTAATCTCTGTGTTATTATCTCCAATTTCAGGTATCAAATATTCTTGAATCATCTGTCTATACAGGTTTCCATCAACACAAATTGCATCACCATTAGCATCTTCAAAAAAATATGGTCCAATGATCCTCGAAGACGTGATGCCACACCATACTGTTACTTTAGCTGAGTGAAGTGGACGTTCATAAATTTCTTTTGAATTTTCTGAAGCCCAGAATCTGCAATTTTGCTTATTAACAAAACCATTGAGGTGAAAATGGGCCTCATAAGTCATTAAATTCTTTACAAGTTTTCATTTTCTGAAAACTGCAGAAATCTATTAGCAAAATCTAATCGCTTTTGGTAGTCCGTAGGATAGAGTTCTTCAGTTAATTGAATTTTATACGGATGATACTTTAGATCTTTTGCCAAAATACGTTGCAGTGAGGTACGTGACATTCTCAGTTGAATTGAACGTCTCCTAGTTGACGTTTTGGGCTGATCAGCAACACTCGTTGCAACAAGCTGAATTGAAGCACCAGTTCGTATGGTCCGTGGCCTGCCACAACGTTGTCTGTCTGCTGTTGTCCCAGTTTCTCTAAATTTCAATACCAGTTTTTATGCACTTTTTTATGCACATCTTGGAAAGACTTCTTTCAATACCATCAATATTCCTGTAATTCCTCTGAACTGCAGTAACCGAACAATTACATCGGAAGTAAAGTTCCGCTATTTTTGATCGTTCTTTCATTGCGTAGTGATTAATTTTGGGGGGTGTATTTTATGAATTTTTTGAGCAATATGTTGTGATTGTCGGTAGACTTGATACGCTGGTAGTAAACTTTGAGATCTCCTCATTTATTCTGAATTAACCAAATCTCTTTACCATTTTTAGTTTTATAGCTATAATAGTTTTAAAAAGGTACCTTACTTATGCGCCACCCTGTATATGTAGATGACTATTACGTACCTCACTGTACCATCTGCTCATTCATCCTGGCGGTGATGTTTAAAGAAGTTTTAGATGTACAGGATGTCCTAAGAAAAGGATTTACGCATTGGCTGCCCATTATGCGTATAATTCCATTAGATTTAGGTGTTTTAGTGACGTAGATACGAGTCTAATGAGTTAAATTGAAAAAATGGCATCGAAGTTAAGAAAATGAAATGTTGCGGAAGAAAACGTTAATATTTCCCGCTAGTTTCGTCTCCCCCTTGTACTTGACAGTCGAAGAGCGAGTAGTTTTTTGTGGCCACTGTGTTGGGACTCACACGATAAGATACATGAAGTGTCAGCCACGAACACGTGTGGTAATCTGGCACCAGCTATCAATTCCCGAGCTGCTTCTCTTTTTCTTATTATAAGCAGGGTGTGGCAACTTAACTTCCTTTTTCGCCTTGAAGAAAGTTATGAAAAACGGGTTATGCTGTTGTACGTTGTACTTGCGTCTTGCGCGCCAGATACTGCAAACAGCCTTGTGTGTTCCACGTACGGAATGTACTCGAGAAAATTGAGCGTATTCTTCTACTTATTTTTATGCTTTGTATCGCAAAATGCTTTTTAGCTCATTAGGATGTACTCAGAACAGCTACGAGCATAATTATGCGCTAAATTTAGATCGTCGTGCAGATATTTTTAGTGATGGAATGAATCTTGTTGGTTTAATGCGAGGCTTAAAAGAATCTTTGGAATTTTTCTCGCGTTATTACTGGACAATGAAGTTGAACTTTTCCAGTGTGAGTTTTTATTGGAGAATGAAATTAGACAAAGAAGTTGAACAATGAAGTTTGACAATGACGTTAGACAATAAAATTTGACATTGAAGTTAGACAATAAAGTTTGAAAATGACGTTAAACAATAAAATTTGACGTTGAAGATAGACAATAAAGTTTGAAAATGACGTTAGACAGTAAAATTTGACAATGAAGTTATACGGTAAAGTTATACAATAAAGTTAGACGAGTTGTTTAGGAAGGAAGAGGGCTTACCTGTCAGTTTGTGGTGGTTTTTGCAGCACGACCAGCTGCCCAGTGTACTGCTACCTGCTAATTCATGCACTGCACATTAGCATGGACTGTCGTAAATTGGTGTGATACCTAGACCTTATGCTAATACGCCTTCTAAGTGCCCATTGATGGCTCTCAGCTTCTGATAAAACGTGTTTCGTGTTCCTTGATACTAACATGGAGTGAACCAGTGGTTGCCATCTTAACGGTGGTTCCTTAATACTAACATGGAGTGAACCAGTGGTTGCCATTTTAACGGTGGTTCCTTAATACTAACATGGAGTGAACCAGTGGTTGCCATCTTAACGGTGGTTCCTTAATACTAACATGGAGTGAACCAGTGGTTGCCGTCTTAACGGTGGTTCCTTAATACTAACATGGAGTGAACCAGTAATTGTCACGTATGAGGTTCTGGATCTCGGCTTGCACTTAGCTTACTTTTCGATCGTCCTCAAATGTCTGGTTGCCTGCTAGTTAAGTCCCTGGTTGCCTGCTAGTTAAGTCCCTGGTTGCCTGCTAGTTAATTCAAGTTTCAATAAAAGTAGTAACATTTTTTCACCGGAGACAGAGACACGCACCTCCAGTGGTGCTGTGAGTATTGTAGTTGCCGTCTGAGCAGTTCAGTGACGGTGTCTGTCCTCGTCGCGCACACCTAGCGTCCCTCTGAACACCTAGCGTCCCTCTGAACACCTAGCGTCCCTCTGAACATCTAGCGTCCCTCTGAACACCTAGCGTCCCTCAGAGGTGTTGTGAGGTATCCACTGCAGATACTGTAGCTGTGGTGCACAGAGTTCATTGATTGGATATATAAAGCTAATTTTATGTTGAAAATTTCGCCTGATTTTCTTCGGGTGTTTTGAGTCGTTCTTAGGACCTGTTGCTCAAGGGCAGCTTTGCGTTGTCTTAATATTATTTATTTATTTTTTATTTATTTGTGATTGTGCGTAGGTTTAAGAGCGAGCAGTCGTCGAGCTTTGAGTTCAGCTTCTTGAGTTGAAGTAAAGGCTTATGAGAAACTACAGGGTGTCTCAAAAAAAAATGTACTCGCCCTTTAACCGTTGCTAACATGCTGTCTTCTTTGTGTTGCAGGTGTGAGGTTCGAACCTTTGCGAACATGATTCTTTAACCACATTTAATCATGTTCGCAAAGGTTCGAACCTCACACCTGCAACACAAAGAAAACTATGTTAGCAACGGTTAAAGGGTGAGTACATTTTTTTGAGACACCCTGTATGTTGGCTTAGCCCATAAGGTGCATGTTGTAATCTATCTATTTCAGCTGTACATTGGAAGAATAACCTGCCCTTGAAGCCATCAAGAGTGTTTTGCCGTGCGAGTTATTGCTGTGTTTTAAGAACTTAATAACAGTGAAATAGAACTGTTGCTGTGTACTGTTCATCTGTTTCACCGTCCTACACTGGCAACGGGAATTACACGCAAATGAAATATTGCCTGAAGAAACTATTGACAAGTGATGAGGTGGTGGTTAATTCTAAGTTATCGTTTAAAATAAATGGGGTTCTTTCCAGGAATATTTACCTAGAAATACATGTAGAATACGTGAATTACGCTACACTCAAATACACAAAGTTGTTTTATGTGCGCTCACCACCGAGCTGGAAACTGGAGCTCAGCAAACTATTTCGACATACACAAAACAAAGAAATAAACATAAAATACGTCGCTGGTTTTGGCTGCACACAAAATATGCACAGAAATTTAGTGTAGTGAATGCTGCATGCATGAGCCTGGGTGACCGCAACGCTGCCCTAGTACTGCACGGCACACCGCTTCATTGCCTCCAAAAATCCTCTCATAAATCACCTAAGCCTGGCCATATGCTCAAGGGGACCTCAAATTAAATGCTGCGCTCGTTGCTGCTTTTTTTACGCGCGCTCAATTGCTCCGAGATGCATGGACTCTGCGAAGCATGAAGAGGGTGTTTCTCGTGGTGTTCGAGTTGAATTATCAGTTGTGTTGGAGTTGAGTTGTGCCTGAGTTGAATTGTCTGAGCTGAGTTGTAGGCGTGTGACTTTTTAGCGTTCTAACACGTTCATTTTATGGACCTCACTACGGTGGGTTTTTTAATTCATGTCTCAATGGAAGAGAGTTCTTTCTTTCACTTTCCCATGTATATTTAACGTTCATTGCGTGATGTGAATGTTTATGTATACCCGTAGGTACTGCTGTTCTATCATCTATGATACTATGCATAGAATACTTACCACTTAAGGATTTTATGATAAGGCATCTTTAAAAACCAATGCTGTTACATTTCTTGTGTACCAACTTTATTGGAAATATACGGTTTTGTTCGTTGTCATAGAATTCGGAATTTTCTTGACGACTTGGTTCTTAATAGAGCAGCTGAGAATCGTGCGATGTGTTGACAACACAAATACTCCACATGTTAGCAGGAGTTACGTCCGCTCTACTGGAGTACAAACTCAAACTGTTCATTCAGCTTTCTCATGTGGTCATCCGCGTGACTGTTCTTGAACAGGCGCGTGTTTTGCTGTCGCTTCATGATTTCAGATGAGTGGAAGTGTCACTTTTTTCATATATGGAAATTGTCTTCAGCAGCAACTTGCCTGGCTATTTCAACGCACAATAAACTAGAGCAGTTACGCAGCGCAATGAGCCCTGCAGACTCGAGTCCGAGAAACACAAAGTTCTTGCTGCTGGTGCCTCTGACTTGAAGTATTGCTGAGTGACGCAAGAATTGAGTGAGGCAAGGGTCACCAGATGGTGGGCTGTAGTCCTCCAGTTATGGGGCCGTGGTCTCACCCTTATTGCTCCCCCACACAATAGTCCACAGAGGGTTGGATCATGCCGTGATGAACACATGGAGGGCTGCTTGTGCATGCACAGCCTGGGCCATAACTTACTGACCCTTTTAAAAACTCTGCAACTATAAAACTAAGAATGGTAGAGAGATGAGGTTATTTCTATATTGAAGAGGGGATTTTAAAGTTTTTGGATGGTTTTATACTACCATGAGTTAACACTTGTCCTTTTTAACTAGTTTTATAGTTCTAGCGTTTTTAAAAGAGTCAGTAAGTTATGGTCCACCGTGTATAAGTCTAAGACTCACTTCACTCCCAGCCTCTATGTACATGTTATTTATTAGCTCTTAACTCCAGCCTCTGAATTATATCCGCAACTCTTCAGGCTTTTGATTCATATTGTATAGGAAGCTATTTATGATAGGGGCTTCTTTGGTGGCAACGTTTCGTATTCGGAGTAGAGCTCTGACTTCTGTGATGCGGTTTGTGTTTTGTGTTCTATTTAGTGGGGAAATTTCCGCAACTTTAATAAAAATATACGCACAAATTTTATACTTAAGACTTCGAGGTTGCAAGGGAATACCTTGTCTGGAAGTAAAAATGTTTGTGTTGCACGCTTTGCATGAACTATAATACGATGGTCTCATATTTGCAGGTTAAGTGAAAGCGAAATAGAGTAAAGAACCCAACGTGTTTTTATTTTCGAAATGTACGTATGATGCCATTTTGATATTTTCGTTCTTCAATCTCTCTTTAATCATTTTTCTTTATTTCTTGTTTTGTTGTGGTGAAACTTACATATGCAGAGGTCATAATGCAGCACTTCATCATTTCTCTGCAACGTATTCAAGACAGCCGGCAACCGCTGCGTGGATGTATATTATACCAATTACCTGGAAATTAACCCATCATCTATTTTGTACACAACGTTCGTGTTTGTCTGACGGACGTTTTTATAATTTTATGAAAGCAACTCTACAGTTCTGAATGAAATTTCTTTCATTTATCATTCAGATTTCTTCGACATTTTCCTTTTTTTATTGTTATTTGATTCACTTACAAATTGCGTTTATTTACTCCAGTTGTTGCGTTATTTAGTGATTTCTACTGAAATTCTTGCTGTTTTTACATTATCTGCTGATGTTGCTCTTATTATTCACACGTCAATTTTGATATTAAGACCTATTCTTTTTCTGTAGTATGATGGCCTGTATTTGTTTAGCATTCCGCTTAAATTTTGGCTTGGGCTTCTTTCATTCTCTAGCCTGTGTTTGTACATAGTTTTTGCGGTAGAAGTTTGCTCGCGTTGTATACGGAGAATAAAGCGTAGATTACTAAAGTGGTGACTCCTGTTTGTGAAACCGTTTTCAAGTAGATGATGTATTTGTTTTAACCTGCATCACCGAGGTACACAACAAACAAGTTCATGATTGGAACCGAGTGTGGAATGGTTGTGGCCCGGATGGCTCAGTCGGTAGAGCATCAGGCTTTTAACCTGAGGGTCCAGGGTTCGAGTCCCTGTTCGGGCGTGTCTTTTTAGCCAAAATATACCTCCAAAACCCAAGACATGAAGTGTTTCTTTTGTACCTGTACACGAAATAGTATGTAGTGATAGGTGATATTTTTAAATGATTACCAATAATTGTGTTTATTGGAAGGATGTAGTGTTTTGTAAGAGGTAGAGGGTAGTGGTATCACTTGATAGCGTGTATAACTCGATTTGAGTTGTTTATCTCCCTGTGGTGTTCATTATCAACATATTCTTGTCTTGAAAAATTCCATTGGAATTAATTCCACGCATGCGTTTACGTGAACTCATACACTTACACGTAGAGCAAGATGCATGTTTACACGTGTAAGAGAGCTAGGTGATGCACTTCATAATATCCTTATTTATTAACATTCGAGTCAGCAATTGCCGACTTACGATAGTGATGTGACGGCAGCTACACTTGTAACTCCAGGGAAAAATGCTTGAAACTAAGTTTTCAGCTACATTTTTAAAAGCTGTAGTCTGAATACTACTGGTGTCAGGAAGCTGTTACGTTCGAAAGAGCAAGATAAAAGTTTTATTTTGTATCCACAGTACGTTGTTACCCACTTTGTGTACACCTTATGAATACAAGTAGTATTTAAACTACAGCCGTGTAAAAATGTATACATTTTTGGGGGGGCGGGGGGAGGAAACCTTATAGAAGAACTTCTCTCTTACACTAGGCCTGCTAACGCGTGTGTTTAATGCGGTGTGTGAGCGTGTGTTTAATGCGGTGTGTGAGCGT
>VCRD01006559.1:15286-26194 GCA_006783055.1 Trinorchestia longiramus
TAATGCGGTGTGTGAGCGTGTGCTTAATGCGGTGTGAGCGTGTGCTTAATGGCACATTAAGTTCACATATTTGACGTACATGCTCTGCATCATACACTCATGCTAGGGTTTTACGTAGAGAGGGAGTCACCATATGCTTATGTGACGGAGATGATGGTAACCACGTGGTGTACTGTGTTATTGAGGCAACAGCTGTGCACAATGTGCTCGTGTGTACAGTGTACATTAAGTATAACTGTGTAGAGTGTATCAACTTGTAAAGTATACCATTGTAGCAAGTGTACCGGTTTACGAAGAATACCGGTATGTAAAGTATACCATTGTAGCAAGTGTACCGGTTTACGAAGAATACCGGTATGTAAAGTATACCGGTATGTAAAGTATATCGGTATGTAAAGTATACCGGTATGTAAAAAGTATGCCGGTATGTAAATTATACCGGTATGTAAAAAGTATGCCGGTATGTAAAAAGTATGCCTGTATGTAAAAAGTATACCGGTATGTAAAAAGTATACCGGCATGTAAAGCATACCGGTATGTAAATGTCACCAGTCAACAAAGTAAACCTTCTCGTAAAATGCACTGGCGTGTCAAAATCAAATAAGGACGGAAGCTCATGTTGAGGCTAAATGAAGTCAATTCCCCATTGCTTACAATTATTCATGTGTTGTAGAGTGAAGCATGCCACTAGATAATAATACACAGTGTGTTGCTTGCTTGCTTGGTCCGTGTCTCTGTGGCGCTCTTAAGGATTTAGATAGGAGAAAATTCGGTAGGGTATACATGTATTGTAAGCATTGTATTGTGGATACCAAAGGCACATCCTTCAATGTGGAAACTCCTTCGCAAAGCCCGTGTCCACTGGCAAATCAAACGAGAAATACTGTAAAATACACGTGAATTTTTTCACGTTCAGGGTCTACTAGTGTCTGTTTATAGTATGTAAAGGGCAGCGTGTTTTAAAAACACACCATCTTTCTCATTAGACTGGATCATTGTATATTACTCCAGTGATCACCAAACCGACATGGTTGACGCGGCTAGAAATACGGCATGGGACTTGGGTAAAACAACCGAATAATTATCGAAGTAATTATCCGACCCAAGAATGGACCAGAAGGTTCGTTCCTATAGCCTCATTCTATTCTATATTCTATTCTATTGCACGTTAGTGTAGGTGAAGCTCCGCTAGAGTTGTATTACAGGTAACTGTTGAGTGTTTTTCTTATTACTTTGACTTGCTACGCTCGTCACTTCGGTCACATACTTATGACTGGAGGCAGACTTGATTGTGCGTCCAAGATTGCGGATTGTGACGCGACCGAATGCTGGAAATTAATTGACCAATGTGGTCTGAAATAAATTGATGCATGAATAAATGTTGACAGTAATGTGTACTGTCAGCTGAGAGGAAATAGTTGTTGTGAGTCACAACAGTAATGTGCGCCATGCACGCTGCCAAATAAGGAATGCTTGATTCATTACAGTTAAATGTTTGTAATGTTGAATTTGTTTATAATCAAAGCATTTTTGTTGGGAAATAGTGGAGGTTTGGTGTCGAGTAGCAATCAATTCTGTTGCTATTACTTCCAAGTTATGTGATATTTACGACGAAGTATTTTTCGCATGTTTGAAGTTTTTTATCGAAAGCAAGATGCCTGAAAAGAAATAGTGTTCTTAACTATTAGGGTGTATAACAACCAGAAAATAACGAAAAATTTGTTCCAAATAGTGTTCCACTCACTTCAGCTGCTCAAAACAAAATGCCATTATGTGCACATAATGGCATTTATGTGCAAGAAGATGAACGCACAGTTTTCGTTCTTCATTCCATTTTGATGATATTAAAGGTAGAAATGTGACTAATTTAGCGGTACCATGTACACGTGTTGTGACGTGTACCATGTACACGTGTTGTGACGTGTACCATGTACATGTGTTGTGACGTGTACCATGTACATGTGTTGTGACGTGTACCATGTATACGTGTTGTGACGTGTGGGTTTGTCACTGTGTAGCACAGCAGCGGCGTGGCAGTGATACGTGACGCTTCTCTGACACGACCATCGTAAAATAATGATTTACTGCCTCATTATTACGACCACAAAATATGCTTACTGCTACATCTTACTTAGTTCTTGATTGAATTTCTTGCTCGCAGGTATAAGTGTTCTCCACCTGTCAGTGTTTCTGAGCTTAATTATTCTATTTTATGCGCAGTAATATTGAGTTTTTGTCACGCTCAAGAATTTTGTGAGTTTCGTTGTGTTGATTGTGGGTTTTTGTATGGATAATGTCACTAGCCACGGCATCAGTTGACGGATTCGTTTGTAACGTATGAGTCATGTGTAGTGTTGCTTCATCAATTATTTCATCATTCATGCTGATTGGTCAATGCTGATAATTTGTTCGAAATAATATTATTCGAGACCCAATAAATCAGACGCTTTTAGTGGAATTAGTAGATTAACTTAAACCGCTAAGAGAAATCCTCCTGTGTCATGCCCAAGTAAATCCTGTATCATGCCCAAGTGAGTCCTGTGTGATAATCAAGTAAATCCTGTGTGGTAATTAAGTAAATCCTGGGTGATAATCAAGTAAATCCTGTGTGATACTCTAGTAAATCCTGTGTGATAATCAAGTAAATCCTGTGTGATAATCAAGTAAATCCTGTGTGATAATCAAGTAAATCCTGTGTGATAATCAAGTAAATCCTGTGTGGTAATCAAGTAAATCCTGTGTGGTAATCAAGTAAATTCTGTGTGATAATCAAGTAAATCCTGTGTGGTAATCAAGTAAATCCTGTGTGGTAATCAAGTAAATCCTGTGTGGTAATCAAGTAAATCCTGTGTGATAATCAAGTAAATCCTGTGTGGTAATCAAGTAAATCCTGTGTGATAATCAAGTAAATCCTGTGTGATAATCAAGTAAATCCTGTGTGACAATCAAGTAAATCCTGTACCGTACCCAAGTAAATCCTGTGTGATAATCAAGTAAATTGTGCCGCTTACTACCGGAACACCAGAACAGGAGGCGCGTGTGTGTGAAGTGCAAGGTTGCCTTCATACACGGACTTGATGTTCGTTTTTTGTGCTGTGGCAGTCTGCTGAGGTGCGGGGCAACGCGCGTACATTATGTAGACAGGCACGTGCTATCATGCGTTACACGTGCTATCATGAGGTGCACGTGCTATCATGAGGTGCACGTGGTATCATACGGCGCACGTGGCTCGTTCAATAAAGTGATTGTTGAGAGCCCAATAGCCCGTCTTCAATCGTGCTGCGCGTCACTCACAATGAAATATTGAAGTCATCTGCAGGAATTATTGGCCAGTTTGTGTCTGTTACCATCCCCTTTATTTAGCATCATCTTATGGATGTATTAATATCACGAGTGCACCGTCTCAGGTCCGCTGCTCACAAGGAGTTATTGAAGTCGTGCTTAGAAATTATCTTGTTTGTGTTTGTTAATATCGCCTGTGTGTCGTGTTTGTGTTTTCTCTATGAAATTTGAAGGCTTCGTGTTCTCGAAAATTTACATTAATCCACCGATTGCTATTGTGAATTGCGTTGTTTTTGCTCTTTGAAATTTTATATTCGATTGAATTAAAATTGTTTGTTATATGTTATATTAAGATAGGATTATTCTTTATTGAATCAAATATTTCTCTAGAAGTGAAGTCAGGGTGCAGTTTTTGTCCACAATAACGCTAGTGTTCACCAACACTGACCAGTGACTTGCATGGTACATCAGGTATTGCCTTTAATGCGTTCAGTCACCGTACAGATCACCACATTTTTTCGGATAATTTTTTTGCTGTACGTGACGAGTTATTTTTCCGTCGTGACTGCCTAGTCTGGAGTTTGGCGCGTGCCATTAATGGTAGTTGTTAATGCTGTTATTAATGGTTAGTTGTTAATGTTGTCATTAATGGTTAGTTGTTAATGCTGTCATTAATGGTTAGTTGTTAATGCTGTCATTAATGGTTAGTTGTTAATGCTGTCATTAATGGTTAGTTGTTAATGCTGTCATTAATGGTTAGTTGTTAATGCTGTCATTAATGGTTAGTTGTTAATGCTGTCATTAATGGTGCTTGTTAATGCTGTCATTAATGGTAGTTGTTAATGCTGCCATTATTGGTGCTTGTTAATGCTGACATTAATGGTGCTTTTTAATGCTGTCATTAATGGTAGTTGTTAATGCGGCCATTAATGGTGCTTGTTAATGCTGCCATTAATGGTGCTTGTTAATGCTGCCATTAATGGTGCTTGTTAATGCTGCCATTAATGGTGCTTGTTAATGCTGCCATTAATGGTGCTTGTTAATGCTGGCATGAAGGGTAGGAGTTGAGTGAATTAATGCTCTCATTAATGGTGCTTGTTAATGCTGCCATTAATGGTGCTTGTTAGTGCTGCCATTAATGGTGCTTGTTAATGCTGCCATTAATGGTGCTTGTTAGTGCTGCCATTAATGGTGCTTGTTAATGCTGCCATTAATGGTGCTTGTTAATGCTGCCATGAAGGGTAGGAGTTAAGTGAATTACACTTGGTGGCCGGGTAGTTCAATGTGGACAGATGACTGAGGCGGCACGCGACCACTAGCTCCTCGCCTACACCAAATAATCGACACCGTTTTTTTAAGTAAACGAAATATTGTGTTAATTAATACTCGTATCATACGTATTAGAGTGTCATTTATGTAATTCCTCCAAATTTAGAGCAAAACAGTAAGTATAATGCTAAAAATTGTTCATTTCTACTATACTTCAGAAAAAACTGATTCGTACAGGGTGTATCTCTGTTACCTCGTACATCTTCTCTGACCAGTTCACGAAAAAAATTCAGCCTTACGATACGTGATAAACTTCAACTAGGTTTTAAGAAACTACTGTTTTAATATAAGACTTAGAATTATGTTCTTTCTATGTAAAATAAGATATTCAATAGACTTTTTTCTGCTGTCCGTTCTATAATATTGAGGTGATTGTTATGCGGAGAGAATTCCTACACCGTGTTGATGAAAGCTGAAGCTTCTTTCATGTGTAATTTATTTTGTTTTAATTAGACATGTTTCTCCCTAAGTACGTAACAATTATGATCAGATGTACCATTTTACCGAGCTAACGGAAATCAATGATTTTCGAACAGTCATTCTTGAGCTCATTATTTGTTAGGTGAATGGAAATATATGTGAATGTTTGTACAGTAGAAGTCTTTTCAACCGGCACCCATGAAACTTGGCAGCTGCCAGTTAATATCATCCAAGTAACCACAAACAATTGATCATATATACCGGTATCATATATGTATACAGTAGAAGTCTTTTCAACCGGCACCCATGGGACTTCGCAGTTGCCTGTTAATATCACCCAAGTAACCACAAACAATTCATAGACACGCTAGACATAAGAGGAAAACAATATCAATTGCTTAAAGCAGTTACAGAAGAAAAAACAATGAATAAGTATATAAAGCTTGGCCAGCGGAATTCTACTGTATTGTGATAGTTAAATAATTTTCAACCAGGTAACGAATACATTTATGAATGTTTGTTCTTTGATTCTTAGGTCAATATTTTACTAAGTTAAGAGGTGCGAACTAAGAATACTGCTTAAAAATGTACAAAAACAAGGGAGGAATTCAAACATTGGTAGCGTTCGCTCGTATGTAGTGACGCCTTGGACAGTCATCCGTGTACACAATCACGTAAATGTGCAAATGACAAACAATATGAACCAATTACCTACAATAACTAAAGAAAAACTACCTCAATCCAAGATGATCGTGTTGAACGTATGTTTTTGCAAATGAAGGATCCTAGAACTCGAAGAAGGAAAATATGTTGAAGTTAATACAGGGTGTCTCAAAAAAATGTACTCACCCTTTAACCGTTGCTAACATGCTGTCTTCTTTGTGTTGCAGGTGTGAGATTCGAACCTTTGCGAACATGATTAAATGTGATTAAAGAATCATGTTCGCAAAGGTTCGAACCTCACACCTGCAACACAAAGAAGACAGCATGTTAGCAACGGTTAAAGGGTGAGTACATTTTTTTGAGACACCCTGTATTTTAGCAGTCGATACAAATTGAATGGTCTGTAACGCTAGACTGGATGACCTGATAGGAGGTTCTGGAGGTGTAGCTAAAATTTGTCCAGTTCAGTAACTCGTTCCTCGGTACTGAGCCACAACCTGGAGACCGCCTAGTCATCATGCCCACACACTTCAAACACGAGTGCTTCATGAAATTTGTCGCTTACTGCATCACAGTGGCAAGCTCATCCCGAAAATTATAACTCAGACCTTGATCGAGACTTTACTATTTGTTGCATAAATGATTTGTCTTGGAGTGTTGACATTTTTCTCCCGTCTTTTGATGCAAAATTAAACAGTGGAGAGACTTTAATTATTTATGTAGAGTGACGGCATCACTTGTGGTGCGCTGTATGCGCGTGAAATTCTCTGCATTTCAGTGGTAGCATGAAGTAAGAAGCCTCATCCCCTACTCCTTCCTTGCATGGTCATTGTGAGAGTAAACATCTAAACTGTACAATACAAGCCATCCTGTATTTATTAATAAATCAATATATTTCGTGTCCTCCTCACTGCTGAATTGGATAGCGGCGAAATTAATTTCAAACAATCCATTACTAAGGATCTGAAATAAAGTGTTCATCGTACACGAACAAGGATGCTGAATACTGCTACTAAATTGCTGTCACATTACGATGTTGAAAATGAATGCGATTTATCATGTATTTCCAAATAAATACACTACAGCTTTTATTATATTCTGAGACATGTGTGTTTGGTGTCATGAACTAAGGGAAAGATAGAAAATTTGCATTTTTGAAATTTAGTACTCGGAAAAATTAAATTGTCTCGAGGATATTTACGTATTAAAAAACTGGTAAACAATGTTACTTCTTTATGCTTCCATTGCAGGTATTTTACACTTTGTGTTATGGATACCAAAGACCCCGGATTATTATAAAATACTTGATTATCTTGTTATTCGCCTTTTTCACTTTTAGTATCATTTTTTTCGGAAAGTCGGCGTCTACTGTGAATAAAGAACAGAAATTCATTTAAATTTGTATGAAACTTTTCACGTATGAATTACGAGTTCGTTAGGGTGCCCCCAAAAATATATACATTCATTTTTAAAAGGCTGTAGGTTGAATACTACTTGTGCTAGGAGGCTGGGACAAGTCGTATTCGAAAGAGCAAGTTAAGTTTTATTGCAAGTTAAGTTTTATTTTGTGTCTAGAATGCTTCGTTACCCACGTCATGTACACCAGTACTATTCTAACTACAGCCTTTTAAAGATGTATACATATTTGGGGACACCCGTGTAAACGAATATTCTGTGAAAATCCTTCTAATGATGTGGAATTTCCTTGCTAGTTCTCTTCAACGCTCGTGTGGCAACGGGCCGCTCCTGTATCATGGATACGTCCTACAGATTTCTGGACGTTTTCAAATTTAATGAACGCGTCGATGTTGACTTGCTGACTTGTTAACGGTGTACAATGAGTGAAACACTCCTGAATATTGTTTTACTGGTGTACCCTGCCGTCAAAAATGACGGCAGGGATTCCGTGATAATACTTCAGTGGTGCTCGCCTATGATCAACAATTCCAACAATTTCAATTCTCCTTTCGTGCAAGAATGTGGTGGCTATCCTTTCCGTAAGTCTTTCTCGTTCTAATCCTCTTTTCTTCTATTTCTTCCCGTTACATCGCAGAGCATACTTCAGCTTTTTAACACTATCCATCTTTCTTCTCTCTTCACTGCTTTCTTCCGACGAAGTTTGTCTCTTTAGACGCTTTTTTTACGATCAGCGTCCATCCTCGCTCGTGTTCTTGGTATGTTCTTTGAGAGTTAGCTTTCCTCTTGAGTTTAGCATCCATGGCTCGAACATTAGCCGTATCTCTGGTACTTTGCTGAGATCTTTGCCTTCTTTTCCTATCGCGTACTAGTCTGTGTTTCCTTCCTTTCGATGTTTCCTCCATCGTTTTAATGAATTTTTCAGATTCAGTTTGTATCCAAAAACATGTAGATGATACGGCATATCCCCGTCCTACGATATTAAGGCCGATCAGGAGCATCTTGCTCTTGTAAAAAGTTATGTTTTGTTTATTATTTTGGGCTGCCGTAGAAAGGTAGAAGGGCAAGCAGAGCTCCTGGCAAAAAATATCCAAAATAGCTTATGCACGACAGGATCGAAAACTCAATCAAAGATAAAGCAATTCATGTACCACGCTCAAAAGAGGGATATTATAACATCAAATAGTACCGAGCTACTTTTCAAAATGAAGCGGTTTTTTTAGAGACCCACAATGTGTCTGTTGGATGAGGCAGTCGATGTAAAGGTACTAGTCCAATAGCATAGTTTGAAGTCGAAACATGCTGTTATTAAGTAGAAGAAGACTGTATCTATGCTACCTTTTAAACGAATGTTTCCCCCATCTTGTATGGGAACAAAAAATTGTAATGACCCAGCACTGGGTTCCGTATCGTGACTACCTGCAGTGACCCAACCAGGGACCTCTACTCCGAATGTTTGGTCTCTATTCCGTGCGAAGTTTCAACTGATACGAAGAAATTCAGCTGAAAAAATATGTGAAATAGCTTATCAAAAACTTTGATGGCAGGAAAAACTTGGCTGGATAAAAAACTTTGTATTTCGACTTTTGAGTATATATTCCAGGAACTATATTTTCCATCGTGATTTAGAGATGAAATTTCATGGTATTTTTCTTGTTATTCAGTAGACGAATTTTCTTCGATCTAAATCTTTAAGAGTGTGACAAAGACGGACCGAGCAAGCAAGCAACAAACGGTGTATTATTATATAGTGGGACTAGTAGACCGACACGTGAAAATTCACTTGTTTCTCAATGATTTTTTCGTTTAATTTGCCAGTGGACGCGGGTTTTGCGAATGAGTTTCCACATTGAAGGATGTGCCTTTGGTATCCACAATACAATGCTTACAATACATGTATACCCTACCGAATTTCCTCCTATCTAAATCCTTAAGAGCGTCACAGAGACACGGACCAACCAAGTAACAAACTGTATTATTATGTAGTGGAATATGTTCATGAGGGAATTGTATGAATATCAGAATTCCTGCAACGGTGGTCACTAATAACACTAAGTTCGGTAGAAATGGTTCTCAGCAATATCCGGTTTGGCGTCACGATTCTTGCGAAATCTTTTGGTTTATCATGGAATGGAAGCCGCGTACTCAATGCCCCCAACAACTGCGATGCAGGGCCAGACTTGAATGTGATGCGGTGAGCCCCGTCTACTGAAGATGCTGCTTATATACATAGTATAAAAATCGGTAGCGGACTGGAGTTTAAAGACATAATTGCAGGATTGTGTGGCCTCTCAGGGCAGGTCTACCTCCCTTGATATCCGCGCTACCGGTTTATTACACGCAAAAAACTGTCTTGTACGCGTGGTGAACGGATGTCGCGAGTAGCCCGTGGGGCTTGTCTTGTCCCTGCAAAAAAAAATATCACTAGGCATTATTTTTTTAGTCCAATCGGTTCGGTTCATTTCTATTGAAGGTGTTCATTGTGTTGTGTTCGAAGCAAGGGAATTGCAATCAAACTAGGGCGGGCTTAGTGTCGCAGCTCCGTGCATTGCATTGAAGACGGTCTTCAAGACAGTAAAATCAACAATACCCGTGCGACCCAAGGTACACCCACAGCACACTCGTGCTGGAAGTCTGTTGTGGGTCTAGTTGCGGGTTAGGTTAGTCCTTTTTCTTGCTATTCAATGGGTGACGTGGCCGATACCTCGAGCTTTTTTACTTGTGTGTTACTGTTCCTTTCGCTGACTTGGCTTTTTGTCTTCTGAAGACGCGTACGCTGGTGGTTGTGCGCGCTGTGACACATGTGCTGCCCAACATGCTGAATTTGTCATCCACTGTGTGCCTCTTGCTGAACTTCTGTGTGGAACAACTGTGGTCAAGTAGGATTTTAAAATTTCACTGCATGTTCATAGCAAGCGAGGAAACCGCGTGTGCGCACCTATGTTACCATTACAATCAACGTCTCGTGCACTGGCGAATAATTACTAGTTCATTATTTCTCAAGGCATGGAAAATAACAGAAAACACTGCTCAGCCAAGATCATATATCCTGTATACATGTCTTATGCATATATATTCTATATATGCGAGACATGGCAGTATATGTTTGAAGCTGACAGCGTTGTCATGTGTGGCAGGGTAGATCAAATTAGGAAATGAGCTCTATTATTATTATTGATTAATATTTCGTTGTAATAATTATTATTTGCTGCAACCTTGTCCTCATGCTGGATGCTACGCCTCCCTCTCCCTCCCCTCCTGGCAAAATAAATTACTGTGGTAACTGTCCTTAATATTAGGTTGTTACAATAATAATGGCCACTCGAAGGTCTGGGGTTTGAAAAGTAATTTTAACACAACTTTTTTAGTTTATTTTCGATGAACCTTGGCATGCATAACAATTAATGTGTGTTCATTAATATTTTGTAACTTCTTTTCAGACAGAACATAATTTTGAAGGATAGAATCCCTCCATGATGAACATGAGAAAACATGACCTTCGCCTACTTACGTTGCACGAGTTCAAACTTAAGCACAACGCCTCCGAAGCTTCTGCCAGTATCAACCGAGCATGGGGAGAAGAGTCCACAAGGGATCGGACAGTACGAAGGTGGTTCGGGAAATTCCGGAGTGGTGATGAGAGCCTTAAAGATGAAGAGAATGGAGGACGTTTAGGTAGTCTCGAGAACGAGCAATTGCATGGGGTTGTTGAGCAAAATCCACGTCAAAGTGTTAGAGAAATGTCTCAGACACTTGGTGTCAGCATTGCAACAGTCTCGCGCCATTTGAAGATTATTG
>VCRD01006560.1:14384-26192 GCA_006783055.1 Trinorchestia longiramus
TTTCAAAATTGTTACAGCAAACACCAACGCTCCTTGCATCATGATCGGCGAAAGAGGAGCCGACTTCATCAAGGAGGACTATGGTTATATCTAAGAAGTGGATGGAGACCTTTCCTAGCTCCCATAAGATAATTTCATCTTTTCTTGCTGCACAAGTTAGCTGGAAATTATAAGAATTCAGTGATGAATAATTCATGATGACTAAGAACACAATTGATATACTTTCCATCATCTGAGTCTCATGGATCCTTGTTGTTGAAAGCTGACATGTTGTGACTAAATCTATAATATAACACATTGACCACGACTACCAAAATAGTGTGTATGTATAACAAGGTCCCGTGTACCATATAATGTAATGACCCAGCACTGGGTTCCGTATCGTGACTACCTGCAGTGACCCAACAAGGAGCCTCTACTCCGAATATTTGGCCTCTACTCCGCGCAGTTTCAACTGCTACTAAGAAATTCAGCTGGAAAAATATGCGAAATAGCTTATGTACGACATGATAAAAAACACTAATGCAGTATTGCGACTTTCGAGTATACATTCCAGAAACTATATTTGCCATCGTTATTGAGGGATGGAATTTCATTGTATCTCATCTTGTTAGTCAGTAGACGAATTTCCTTCTATCTAAATTCTTAAGAGCGCGACAGAAAGACGGACCAAGCAAGCAAGCAACAAACTGACTATTATATAGTGGGATAATACACAATTTGTTGCTTGTGCTTGGTCTGCTCTCTGTCACGTTCTCTGTCACGTTCTGTCACGTTCTTTGTCTGTGGTCGAGTGGTCTGCGGCCCGTGTTCTGTATCGGGTCTCTGCTTCATGTAGAAAGACCGCGAGTTCGAACCCGGCCATGGACACGAGCTGTTTCTCGTACGCCGCGCCGTGCACTCAACCCGCTAGCTCACCATCACCCTTACTCTTAGAATGTTAACCTTAAGAATTTGAAAAACCAATGTACTAATGTCTATGTACTGTGTACTCGATTGGAAATAAAGATTGTTTGTTTTTTTGCTTGTTTAAGTTTAGGTAAGAAAAAATTCGGTAGGATGTACATGCATTGCAAACATTGTATTGTGGATACAAAAGGCACATATGTCAACGTGGAAACTCTCGCAAAGCCCGCGTCCGCTGGCATATCAAACAAAAAATTCAGTAAAAACCACGTGAATTCTTTCACGTGTGGGTCTACTTGTATTAACATGAGCGAGAGAGTTATTACTGCTCAACCAGCAAGGGTGGGCGCACAAAATTCAGTCTCTGACTGCGATGTCGCTTTTTATTCAGAGCTACGCTACTCAGTGTGGAAGTTATTCCATAAGGAAACCTGCCAAAACACATGTACAGATGCCTTTCTTTAAAATAATTTGTACAAGAATTTTTTTAGTTCATTGGTCCTAAGCGTGAAGGGTGTGGCAAGACGCCAAAAAAAACCTATACCATTGCGTCGCTCAAAGACATATGTGGCTTGTCACTATTATACGGACGCATCTGAAGCACACGTGGCAGTTCATTAAATTAATGAAAATTAAGTTCATTAAAATCTTAATGCTATAACATCATCATTCGCATGCTGTGTAGACCTGAGTAATGGTCAATTTTGACTGTCCCTTTATCCAACCTTAACGTATAGTTTGATACATCTTATCCCACGCAAAAAATTTCCAAGGTCGGAAAACTCGCTTGGGTTTGACGAGACAACTCAATGAGAATCAGCTTGAGTTAGGATGCTGATCAAAAGCTTCTCTTCTCGGAGAGACAGACTGAAACAGATCCAACTTCACGGGATTGTAATTTCATTCTACAGGACCTGAACAAAAACATGTCGCGTATTATAGATTCACGGTACATTTTGAGACAAAATAATTTTTAATCGTTGATTTCATGTCTATTTCAGCTCTGATGATTGAATCTTTGTGTTCCAAAACGTTTGTTTTTAAAAATGTCCCCTCTTACGTTGTTTCTGCTATTTATCATACATGTGAGATTACAAAAAATTTACTAATTAGTACTACACAGTGACAATAATTTTGAGTACTCGGTTTGTATTCTGGGATTCAACAGCTATCGCTGAAGTAATGCGGCTTCCAGAACCACCCTGTCAAGTGTTCGTGTTTGTACCGCAGGTGCACAAATCAAAACGCAGCCGTAGCAAGTTGTATTCCTAGTACGTGTTTTGACTCTCATACAAAAAATATTAAAATACATTGGTAGGAGTCCCCGGCAGATGACCGAGCCAACTACTCTAACATGTTGGTGCGCTGCCTGGTGCATGCCAGCATCAGTTATACTGACTGGTCCTCTGCGTTTTAACGCTAGTCTGAGTTAGTTTTTCATGCACCATATTGTCAGAACTTGCTAATTTACTGTTTTTAATCCAATATTGAACAATTTTGATTTTAATTTTTTGACTTCGCGTGCAAACAATAGAATTAGTCTTTGTCGACATTACTAGAATAGTAAATGGGTTGAATTCCAAATATTAAGAAACTGAAAACGTTAATATTTTAAAAATTTGTAAAAAATTATCTGGTATTTTTCGATAGAAATGATAATCCGAGGTACATTGAAGTTATAACACTTGCAATATTGTTTCTCAAGACTGGAAATCGATAGGAACATGTGGTTTGTTTTAAAATACGCGTAAACTCGTGATTGCGTGTTGGAGATGACAGCCCTGTATCACACGCAGAACTCTAGCAGTAGTGGTGAGTGTGCGGACTGTTTTTGATACTTAAAATGGCTACATTTTATTACAGGAACAACTTTTATCATCCATTTTCTTCATTTAAAAGGTGGGACACCAATTGAAATTCATCACCATTTGAGTGAGACATGTGGTGATCGAGTCATGGACGTGTTTACTTTGCGTTCGTCAGTGCGACAGTTGAAAGAAGGCAGAACTTCGGCCTCACACCAGCTTATCTGACGACATAATCGAGCAAGGGGTGAAAGTTGTTTTGAAAGATCGCCGAAAGAGTGTGAAACACATCGCCTTCAACGTTTTCATTTCCATGGGATCTGTGCACACAATCCAGCGAGAAAACCTGGAAATGCGAAAAGTGTCTTCCAGTAAGGTACCACGAATGCTGACGGACGGCAACGGCATGAATGGGACTTTCTTATCATCAATTGTGAGGATGGATTAGACATGGATGTCGTTTTTAAATACCAAAACGAAGCGCAAGTCAGCTCAATGGAAACATAAACACAGACGTCGTACGCTATTTCATGTATAAAAAACAGTCTTCACTCTTGCCGCTGCTGCCAGAGCTCTATGTGTCGTACAGAGCTGCCATTTTTCTCACGTATTCACAACGAGTGTACGCGTATTTTAAAACAAACAGCATGTTTTTATCTCTTTCTAGTCCCGAGAAAAAATATTGGAGCTGTTTTAACTTGAATGTACCTCGTAAGGTTTTACTTGTATCTTTTGAATTCTTAATGCACTTATTAATATTTAAATTCGTGATGCCAAAAGAGCAAATACAATGAATAATCTGATTTCTTTTCTTGACATATTTTTGGAATATTTGTGTTTCGTTACTTCTTCAATCCAAAAAACTTACATTTTTCTCCTATATTTTTAGAGCTTAACACTAAAGCAGTTCATTTGCAGTAACCGTCACTACAACACACGTGCAAGATATCCTTGAGAACTTGAAGGATTTCTTAAGGACTGGACTCCCAGTTCACTGTTTACAAGTATCCAGGTCTTCCTTACGGAAGGATGTTCTGAACCAAACTGCGTGATCGTTATCGAATTGTTGTTCGCTTAAGAACATGCAGTGCTTATGTAAGAATGTGATATGATAAAATCCCACAATGTTTAAGATATCAGAATGAGTGAGATGATTTTGTAATTCAGCTATTGTAATCCGTATCGAGAAGCTGAACGGAACGTTTTCGTACGTTCAGCTTAGGAGTTGGTGGGAAAGATTTCAAGGTGCCACGAAGTGTTTTTCCCTGTATTGATGACGCTGGCTTGCGATATAAAGTGTACGTGAATAATATCATTACTTGTGATTTCATGTATGGGAAATGGAGCACCTGATCAAAACTATGGATATCGGTCAGTTGAATCAAACAAAACTCGCGTTGAAAGCATATTTTGTTAAACTGTATGTCAATCTTCTTCATTACTTCAAGATATTCTAACAAGACTCAAAAGAAGCTTGTTTATAGTAATTGGCTCAATTGAGAAAAAGTTCTTCCAAATTTTACCAGAAACAATGCAGAAGCATCATATAGATCGAAGAAATTGAATGATATCTGAAAAAATTATAATAATTTGAACTATAACATACATATTGACAAAAATATATGCAGATGCCGCAATTGTTGAATTGTTTTCGTAAACACTGCATGCACATACTTCACCATATTATCGCTTTATGATTATTCTAGTTATTTTTATGACGAGGTTTTATTAAAATAGAGAACGTAGATGCATATTTCGAAGTTTAGCAGTGTACTTACGAAAGCAGAAATATTGCTTCAAAAATAAGAAAAACTTCCTTAGCAATCTTTAATCAACAACTCGTACCTTACCTATTCAAATTAAATTGTTAGAAACACTTGGTTTCATAATATTTAGAATTTTAATTAAAATTCTTAATTTTAACATATCCCTTTTTTTCCCTATCCAGCTATAGCATAGAAACTTATTGTCAGATTTTTCATATGTAAAGAAAAATGCCCATTTAAAACCCTTAAGGAACTGCACTACAAAGAATCAAAGCGTGAGCATGTGTATTATCGTTCTTTAGTTACTTTTTTTGCAAGTGTAACTGCCAAGGACTACTATAAAACGTACAGCCTAAAACTGCCGTTCATTCGAGTCCAGTATTTGATCTGAGGAAGCAACGTTAGTTGCGAACGCTACACAAGATCCAGCAGCGACGTGCTGCGCGAGCGAGTTGCTCGTATTCATGCTTCTGAATCAAATCAAATGAATTGAAAGCTTTATTTACTGCTCTTGGCAACAACTGGCTCGTTGACTTGTGAAATACATCAAGTACATTTGGTAACATTCTCAAGTACACTTGGCATCTTGAACATCAAGTACACTTTGTATCATACTCAAGCACACTCGGCACAACGTGCATCTAATACACTCGGCACCATATTCCAGTACACTTGGTATCTAGTGCACTTGGCGTCATGCTCAAAAATACTCGGCATCGAGTGCTATTGGTACAAGGTTTGTCCTTGACTGTATCCAATGCGTCCATCCAGTCTATGCGACCACCGTACGCTGAATGCTGCGTTCCTAGCTCCTTATAGCTAGCAAACAGAATATGCTGGGGCAGTTTATGACGAGTTAGGTAGAGAAAATTCATGTTTTCCTTTCATAGTACGAATATACAAAGAAATAAGAAATTGTTGCTCAGATCATGAACTTTGTGTCATAAAATTTTTTGATTTCGAAATAATTCCTCATCCATCTAAACAAAGTATTTCAAACGAAATTAAGTATAGTAAATCTTCGAAGTTCTATATGAATTTTCGAATGCATTTAAATAAGTTATTTGTCAACATTTGAATCTGTGGATACATTCTCAGTGGCGGGGTGGCAGGCGAAATTTGGAGAATCGACGAAAGCTGTTGAGAAAAGTAGAAAAAATTTTGTACAGGTTTTTGCATATCACATATCATTGATATTTGTTTTTGCACTGAATTGATTGATTGTTTTCAAAACCCTTTAAACCCGTTTTGCTATGGAAGCCTCCATGTACACTGAAATTGTGGGGTTTATCACACCTATATATAATAGTGATCTATATAATGCCATTTGAAACAATGCCTGCGTACTTTGGTCTGCGAACAGTTCTAATGTCTCGACAGAACGTCGGTATTAACAGTTGAGTGTGTGATGTGGTCAACGCCATGTAGCTGCGTAAAGCTTTTCATTTTATGGACAGATGAGTTTCTGCAAAGATGTGAGAAAACGATCGATAGGTATCATGAAAAAGTAAATTATAAGCCAAGGTCGTATTAGACGGCAATGATAAAATATTAAAAAGAAAAATTTCAAACTGTTTTTGGTTAAGTTCATCAAATCTCGCACATATAACAGTTGCCTTCATTGTTCAGTATCTGCATAATGAAGTGAAAGATGGAAAAAATAGCACTCTCCTTGTGATTACTAAACGAAATTGAAATTATTCATCCGATGCGATGTAAGTCTTAACAGCTCAAGTAGAGCTGATCTGAGGCTTAAAACTTATAAGAATCTGGCAGAAATATTTACAAACATTTAATGGTCTTCTACGGTCAGTCCAATCAGAAACCAATCATATTTTCCTAATTGATGTATTTAGATTGCAATGTCGTAATTTTAAAGCCGAATCTTATTTCCTGTTAATTAACATCCTTCATTGAATGTTCATGTATCTTGTCCAACCGCGCCAGAGCAGGACTGATATTCAACAAAACTTGTTTTTACAAGTTTCTTCCAAGGCCAAGTGTCTGGAAAATCAGCAGTATGGAAACCTGCCTCCAATGCAGTCTTCTTTTTAGGGGATGCAAAATCCGAGTACGTGATATCTCTTCTTTGTTGTATCTTTTTTCTTCATTATGAAGAGGTGGGCAGCAGAGTTAGCCACCACACATTTGAGGTGTAATTTCTGCAAGATGAGAAAAATTCACTTCCATTATGTATTTTATGTAGATATTAAGAGATGTTGTGAGTTTGACGACTACTGATCGATGATTTTAGGAAAAATTACAACATCACAATAACTTTGAACACATTAGAAACAGATCTGACGTCATGAATTGCAGAAGAACAGCACAAATATACAGAACTGAAGCTAATCGGAGCTGTTTACCACTTCTTAACTAATGGTACAGAGAACGATTATACTTTTTACTAATTTTGTTTCATAGATGTGTGGCGATATAGCTTCTGTTCTATATTTCTATGCATGAATTAATGAGATTTACAGACATCGAAGTTAAATGTTTTAAAGGCAAAATGTATCAGCACAATTTTACGTAAACCGGAATGCAATAAACTGTTTATCATAACATAGGCGCCAAAAATTGGAGGAATTCAAACCTCCTCATAATTAATGACACGTTATCTATCAATCACAATTATTGACACGTTAGAAGGGAACGACCACGATAATTTAATTTGACAATGTCTACCTCAACAACACACGTAAATTACACGTAATTATATTATACATCAATGGAATCCTACAGCTGAACTTCACTGATAGCGACCACCTAGTCTTAATCTCACACAGAATGGCACGGAAAATGGTATGCTACAAACACTGACACATTCTATTAACACGTTTGTTGTGATGCGACCCACCGGTGGGTCACTTAGGTTAGGTTCTGTAATTTTTTTCAAGTCTTTTAGTGATTATGTGTACAAAATAAAGATTTGCACCGGCTAGGCAATCGCAACAAACGTGTTAACACACTCTATTGCGCATTGTCTCTGCACCGCATGGCACAGTCGGCTCTGTAAGCGTGACAACTGTAACTTTCCACTGGTTTAAAAAGATGCCGCTGGTTGGAAGTATTCCAGTCGATATTTTCATGTTGACAATGTCGTCAGTTTTTCGAGGTAATTAGCGTAGATAGTGATTCCAAGTTGACGATAAATTTCTGGATTTCTCCGAACTCCCACGTTGGCAAGAACTTCTCCCAAACTGCCCAGGAACTTCTCTCAATTTGACGCGAACTTCTTCAATTAACCTCCTAATCTGGCACAAACTTTTTCAAAGAACTTCTTCAAGGAACCTCTTTAAGAAACTTCTTCAAGGAACTTCTCCAAGGAACTTCTTCAAAAAACTTCTTCAAGGAACCTCCCACCCTCCACGTTGAGATTTTCCGTCGTTGACTTCTTGTAGGATCTTGAAGTTGACTGCCGCCGTCGCTGTTCGCCCTTTTGCTCCTTTGTTCATTGTGTCCACTCCCTGTCCCTGAACTTTAAAAAAACCTTAGTCTTTCGTCATCCGCTTTTATGACCTTTTGGTTGCACTAACCACGGCCTCATACCTCCTAACTCCTCCTTTCTTGTTGAGTTTCTCACGGTTGTTCCTCTATAATCACCTTTGTAGAAACCGTTGGAGTGTAAATTTTGTACTTGAGTGTTTTTTTCTGGCTTATTGCCCTTCATCGTTTTCCATCCATCTGAACGTTGAGGTGTTTACAGTTTACACTTCTTTCCCTTCACTGTGGAGCTGCGTGCTACTACCCATGTGTCGTGTGACACATTCACGACACATGCATATGACACACACACACACACACACGGGTCTCAGCATGCTCTACAAACGAATACCGCGACGAGGCTAGCTTTCATCGGCCAGTGAGCAAAGAGGACAGAAGAAGTTAACCCAGTGAAGAGGCTAGGCCCCGTTACAACCAGAAGCACGACATTAACTAATGAGCGGTCACGCTCAGGCAGCAGAGCCCAGCCAACCACCCTATATAACGAGGCTGCAACGTTCTGCGTCACGGACTAGTCCCTCGTGACAATTGTGGTTCATACTGCTTGTGTTATGCTCTATTTTGCAGAATTGTAATCGTGTCCAGTTTAATTTTTGAACAGTGTACCCTCTCTTGGTGATTAAGCAGCTAAGAACTGATAGGAACCGTGGTTGTTGCCGTTAGCCTAGAAGCACTCGCTCCCGGGCATAGGTGAGCTTCTTTTTTTCCAATTTTACTGCTTCTATATAATTCTTGATTTATTGTGCGGATAGGGTGGCCATTATTTATAGTGACTGTTAAGAGGACGCTATTATGCTGACTCCCCGTGACTGGGAAAGGGGGGCTGCATCTGGGCGTGCTAGCTCATCGAGCCGGCCGTCCAGGGCCCCTCTTCTTCCTCAATCCCAACCCTCTTCAAAATCCCGTACCTCCTCTCCTGCAACCGTTATCTCCTCCCAACCTAACCCTAACGTACCTAATCCTAAACCTCGTTCCACTCTACTACCTCCAACCCCTCCTTCAACCCCTGTTATCCCCCCCCGTCCTGTACAAGCACCTACTTATAGAGTGCAATTAAAAACAATTGATTTGGCTAAAGTGACTGATAAACAAAGGATTTTTGACATAACTTTTCGTGAATTAAATGCACCTCTGCTAAGACTGACAACGGTAATGACTGGATGTTACGCTGTGACGGACGACGTTACTTCCATCGACAAACTGACTTCAAAGAAAGCTACTACCGCTTTTAAAGAAAGTTAACCTAACTCCAATTATCCCCCAGACCTACGAGCGAAAAGGACAGTATTCGTAAGACAAATAGACGCCGACAGTGGACTAAAACCGACAGAAGAGATTAAAAACGAAATAAACGGACAGAATGACTGGCTGATAGTAACTGAAGTTATAAAAATGGCAAACGAACACAACGACCGCACAACAACTGCTGAGAGATGGATTTTACATGTTCTATACAAAAATAACATCCCAACAATATGAACAGGAAAAATACACACACATATTAATCTGCTACAAATGTAACAAATTCGATGACTATGCCACGCACCAGTGCACATCTCCAACCCAACATTGCTCAGAATGTTCATCAAAAGAACACACATATCAACAATGTATAAGCCTGCTAAAACAATGCCTCAACCTCCATGGTCCACATATAATAAAATACCTACTGCAAACTGAAACTGCTCATACAGGAAGAACATCATACAACAAAAACAAGAAACTGAACAACGTCATAAACAAGAACAGACTCACAGTACTTACGCCGAAATAGCAAAACACGCCATTCAACAAACTTACCCACCACAGCACACACACTAACAAATTAATAACACATCAAACTCACAGCCCTCATACTACTATAGAAGCACACATAGCAGCATTAGACAAGACAAGACCAAAAAATTGGACGAAATACTATCACAATCTCTAAAACTGAACGTTGACATAGATACGACGTTCCCAGATAGAGACTCAACAGCTATCTTTAACTTTTACTATGACAAAACCGACTCGCAACAACCCCAAACGACACAAATAGCACCGCAAGAGAAACACACAATGGATCTAACAATAGACAGAGCTATGAACAAGACAGACATAGCTAAAGAAACAGAAATAAGACAAAAAAGACGGATTAGTGACGGAATGGAGGACTCTAAACTATTAATGGACAACAAAAACACGACATACGTCAAACTTCATAGGAACTACGCAGACAATTCACAAATTCCTGAAAACCGTACAATGGACTGGTTTGAGGATGAACTAGACAAAGGTAAGGACAATGACAGAGGACTGAAACTCTTCACACAGGACTTGAAAGATCAGCCGGTGGTGGAAATGCTGAAGAGAAGGAGGGCTCTGTTTCTGCACACTAAAATTAACATAATACCCCATGAGCAATTTATTACACTTCCAAGATACCACACAACCACCATAGCAATCAAAAAACCAAACACACAACATCAGAGAAATGATACCCAGCAAACAATCATTCAACACAACGTACAATCTTTGACAAATAAAAGAATAACCCTCTCTAATATCTACAATACAATAGTCCCCGACATAATACTCATAAACTATCATTCCTTCATAAACAGCAACTCAATAAAAATTTTCAGCTTCAATATTTTCTCCACCAACAAATACAATGAACAGTATGCCGAAGTTGCCATAGCCATAAAAAGACACATCCCTTCTAAATTTCATGTCACATTCCACTCTGACATGCTAGCCATAACAATAGATACACAACAAGGACCCATCACTATAGGCACCACATACACTCCACCCAGAACAGCTTACCTCCACTTCATAGATTTTTACAGTTGATTCAATAGAACCCATCCAGCTTACTTTTTTGGAGACATCAATGCTGCCCGCAGGACTCTAGGACACACATACAACAACACTAGAGGATCACACCTACACACACTCATAACACGATACGAATTAAGACACATACAACTAAACTTCCCTACACTTATTACACATCGAAGCACAACATCCCCACATATTGTACTACAAAATAAACATGTATACCATAACATCCATCTGAAACTAGGACCATTCACACCCTCTGACCATATTCCAATTATAGCCACAATTTCTGGGCCCACTACAAATCCCCATCAAACAAAGCAGACACTTTCACAAATTAGACTGGGGGAAATACAAAAAAATATTGTCAACAGTCACACCTCTCACAGAACATACCCCCACCTTGGAAGAAATAGACCAATACCTTGACACCTGGACAGAACACCTGTAACAAGCCATTGCAAAATGCATACCTTTACTTTCACACAGGATCATACCTGGCATCAAACCCATACATGAAACACTAACAATCCAAACACAATACCAACATACAATACAGTACATACAAAACAATGGTCCATCAATGCAACTAAAGAGACAACTTATAATTCTCAGAAACAAACTTTACTCCATTTATAAACAACAATATTCAGACAATTGGAATACAATAATCCAATCACTTGACATAGAAGAAGACCCCAAAAAGTTTTAGTCATCCATAAAAAGGATGATGGGTTCAAACACTAAACAAAAAATACCTTATTTAATACATAATAACACACACCTACACATACCACTGGACAAAGAACACATCTTCAGACAACATTGGCAAGATATTTTTACAGATTATGACAATGAAACCTTTGATACAGAACACATCAACAGAATACAGCAGCACATGAACAACATAACACACGAAATAGCCCCATATAACACAGGAGATATCAACAGACTCGATCCCCTTCACTTCCCTCCAATAACCCCTGATGAACTCCTAC
>VCRD01006562.1:0-26173 GCA_006783055.1 Trinorchestia longiramus
CACCAGTGGACGCCAGTGGCGCACCAGTGGACGCCAGTGGCGCACCAGTGGACGCCAGTGGCGCACCAGTGGCGCACCAGTGGACGCCAGTGGCGCACCAGTGGCGCACCAGTGGACGCCAGTGGCGCACCAGTGGACGCCAGTGGCGTACCAGTGGACGCCAGTGGCGCACCAGTGTCCACTAGTGGCGCACCGGACCCCTAAGGACGTGGTGTAGGAGCACCACGAGCAGCACCAACAGAGAGCTGGACGACACGTTCACGGCCCCAGCCAGGCGACACTTCAAGAAGTCAAACCTGAAATAAAAACCATGAATAAAAATCATGAGCCTCAAAATTGCGTTTTCATTACCGTCCTTATAAAAATCGAGTACCTTCTTTGTAATAATGCAAGGGCCTAAAAAGATCTTTTCGAACATAGAACTTATGGGCACAGTCGGCCATAAGTGAGCACTCACAGGGGGTAAAGGACAGTAAGAAGTAGAACTCGACGTAGAGGTAAGCAAAAGACAACTACATCTACGGTACAAAGCTACTTCGCGTGTCACTAACGTCCCATCTGTTTTGCATAGTACCTGAAGAAAACCTGAAGGTCCAAATTGATCCCTCCGACTTTCACCCTATTACATACCGTGATAAGATGAGGAACCTATACGAACACGTGTTACCGAGGGACATTCTTTCACAAGGGTTACATAGTAGGTGAGTGTACACATTAAACTTGGCATATGGCAATTCGCATCTACCGTACAAAGTGCCTCTACGATGATGTAAAATGATGTAGTCTCAGAGACATGAGCTCACAAGTTCATATTCATAACAAGCATAAATCCTCTTAGCTTCCACACGCTGAAGCTAACAGTTCTAACGCAGACTTACAGGATTGAAAGCAAGAATTTTAGAAATACTGTTTTCTGAAAGAGCCCACCCTACTAATTAAGGGGAAAACGCCAGGGTATACATATATCATACCATCATCAAGCGCTCTAAGGAGTCTTTTTCAAGCTAACAAAGCATGAAGTGAAAATCGTCGTCATAAATAATATGTTATCTAAAAAGGAAAAGGTGTATTACTTGGACCAGAGACCCCATAGCACTCATCATCACAATAACTGAAACACAATTATTTGTCACACTTGCTGAAGGTGAACTAATAAACTTTGAGCAAGTGAGAATAAAAATTATTGAGCAACATTAATACTTGCCTAAACTGTTTATTAATAATTAGGGTAACGATCGCCGAGGGCAGTTTAAAGGAGCAACGCTTTTTGGTGACTGCCACTTGTATGACAAGCAAAACCAGGATGAGGACTACCTTGAGTTAGTGTCCTTGATGATGTTGTTGAACTCGGCCTCCATGAGCTGGCCATCGAAGTAGGTGATAGGGTCTTCGAAGGGATACTCGAAGCCTTGGATGCATTCACACTTGTACCCTCCTGTTTCAAACTCTCGCCCTTGGATCGGCACGCACTGCAGCCGAACAAGAGTGTTAATTATCTGTAATTACTAGGAAAAGTATCCAATGTAACCAAACAACAGTTTTAATGGGTTGTAATTACCTGTACAAGAGTACACTGTAACCAAACACCAATGTTAATCGGTTGTAATTACCTGGACAAGCATCCAATGCAACCAAACAAGTTTTAATTGGTTGTAATTACCTGTACAAGAGTATACTGTAACCAAACACAAATATTAATTTGCTGTAATTACCCGGACAAGCATCCACTTCAACCAAACACAAGTTGTTGCACTTATGAACTAATTAAGAATTCTATGACGCTCCAAATAATTTGACTCATCACGTGGAATCTAACGTACATATTACTGAGGACTACTAAGGTTTAAGTTGTACTTAACCCAGCTTCCTTTGCCTGTAAAAGTGATCACACCTACACTAAACACTAAAAAACAACCGACTTATCTGTCTCATATAATGCATGCGAAGAATTTAAAACGAAACTCATAGTTAATATTCCCCATTATCACAGTCCAGCTTCTCTGTGGTCTTTATTTTTCTTCTCACTCCATTATAAACGCGGCTAGAAATACGGCATGGGACTTGGGTAAACAACCGAATAATAATCGAAGTAATTATCCGACCCAAGAATGGGCCAGAAGGTTCGTTCCTATAGCCTCATTCTATTCTATTCTATTCTATTCTATAACATGTAGAATATTTCCTAACTGTTTTCACAGGACACGTAACAATGGGGGCTTGTAGACGCCAAGATGGCGGCCACTCACGTAAGAAGTCTTCCTGTCGCAGTGGTGAGTGTTCTGGAAGATGTTCTGCACATAGTAGTCAGAGGGGCACTGGTCGATGTCCATCTTCATCAAATCCATGGACACCTGCACAGCTCCCCTGCACGGATCACCAAATTATTATTATTATATCCCTAGTTTAACCACTGCAGCCCCAACAAAAGCGATCTCAACAGTGATACACGGTATCAGGAGATAGTCAGTTAAGTTTTAGAGCCACACGTTTCAGAGGAAATTGAAATAAATATCAAAGACGAATCCCTAAAAGACATCGGTTATTATAATCGCTAACTTGTACATCGTAGTACTTATTATAATCTTTAACTTGTACAAAGTACATTCGCCGAAATGTAGTTTACATTGAGGATAATTATGCCCATGAGTTAAATATCGTACTACCATTTTTACCTCGCGTGGTGAGTAATAAATTTAGAAAACATGAGAAAAAGAGCTGAACCAATTTTTTATGATCACTGATTACTCAAGTAATAAATTATATGTATTGCTGCTCATTTTGTACCAATGTACAAAACTTAACTTTGATGGTAGTTCTTTATTTTTATATCTGTTACAAGGAGCTGCTACTTCATTCGTGTGACATTTATTTAATACAATAAAAAGTAAATGTACATTTCTCAATGAATATTTGAAAGTGGAATCGCTCTCCATCAGAACCATTGTCCGCATAGCTCTTTTACCCAACCGCCACCCATCAAAATCACCATCCAAATGGTTGCTTCACCCGACAGCCAACCACCAGAACGACCCATCGCACGACTGTTTTACTCGACTTTATTCATCACAACTGCCATCTTAATGGCCGTGTTGTCAGACCGTAACCCCCGCTCCAACACGGCTATTTATTTTCACTCACTTGAACTCGAGCTTTTGCCGGAGTGCGTTCCAGCCAAAGAAGGGCGCGGCGTACTTAACAAGCCACTTCTTGACGGGGCCACTGCAGTCGTACTGGGGTTCAGACCACATGCCGTGCCTCAGATCCGCTGCCTTGTAGTACGTGGGGTAGCGCTCGTAACGTATGGGCTGTATGCCTGTATGGTTGAAGCGGAGTTTCAGTTTCACCCAGTACTTCTCCAGCTCATCGAAGTTTGTCGACCATCTGAGGGTATTTGACAAGAATATACGGTGCAAGTTCATGTAAAAGACGTGCAAGTTCATGTAAAAGATGAGTGGTACAAGTTGATGAAAATGATAAATAAGTACAATTAGCTAAATATCATATATGGTACAATTTGATAAGAAATAGCGTTATTTGATGGAAATAACTGGTAACTTGTGCTGGACTCACTGATATTTAGTTTACCAAAACTGGTCAATCATTTCAACAAAATGAATACAAGCTAATGATAAACTTCAGTCAGATAATATAATGTTAACTTATTAAAGTTAGGTTACTTCAAATAATTGTGTTTTAGAAGACAACTTTCAGGAATCCTCCCCATACTTAACACAAGCGGAACATAAAAAACGATTCGTTCCAAATCAAAGTGCGTTTAAAAGACATAATTTTCATCAAACCTTCAGTCCCTCCCAAGCGCAGCACACAAGGCAGAGAAGAAGCATGTCGGACTAACCTGGACTTGAGTTTCCTGAACCAGCGTTGGTTGTTGTAGGAGAGTCTGGTATTGTTGATACGGGCAAGGTCATCCATGGCGTACTTGCGGGTGTTCAGTTGTGTCTTGTAGGCAAAGGGGCCGAACAAGGTGCGGTTTGGGAACTTGTTGCGCTCCCAGTACATGCCTGCTGACCACACCTGACGCAGAGAAGAGGAGTAAAACTTACATTGGAAAAGAAAGGAGGAAATCTTCCATTGAAAATGAAAAAAGGAGTAAATCTTTCATTGGAAAGAGGAAAACGAGTAAATTTTTCATTTAAAATGAGAAAAAAAGGAGTAAATCTTTCATTGAAAAAAAAAAATAGAGTAAATTTGTCATCGAAAATGAGAAAAAGTAAATCATTCATTGGAAATGAGAAATGTTGAATTTTCAACACAAATCTTTGGACGCAACATAGGAGATATTTCAAATAGTTTAAGAATTTTGGAAATGGAACAGAAAAGGATGGCTATAAATGTAGATATGGATTTTTTATTTTTATGGTCAGAAATATAGAACAAGAACGAGCTCAGAACAACTTATATAAATCTGCTACTCTGGTCGCAAATAGTTGATGCATACAACTGTTGACGTTGGCAAAAAGCAGTTGGTGCAGAGAGGAAAGACGTCTTAAATTTAACACATACAGTATATTTTCAACATCATACATTGTATTATACTTTAAAAAAATATGTGAAGCAAAGATAGAGAAATAATTTCAGGAACGTTTTCCGGAAAAATAATGATGGAATGTTCTCCCGACTGCGCACCAACTGTTTCCGACCAGACGGAGTTCATGGTAACATCTTGTTCTTGGTAGCAAACTTGACGACTTGAATGAAAAAAAAGCGCAAAACCAGTTTTAGAAATTATATTAGCTCACAACGTCGACCAGCCTCTGTATTACGCAACAGGGAGAGTAACTGTACCACAAGCACCCACTGATTCTGTTGTTGCCCAGCAGTGTTACGCAACAGGGAGAGTAACTGTACCACAAGTACCCACTGACCCTGTTGTTGCCTAGTAGAAGGCTCAGCACCTCGCCCATCATCTGGTCCTCAGTAAAGGGCTTGTCTGCCACACGCACTCCTGCAAATATTTCGTTGTGGTCCACAATCTGCGGTTCATAGAATTCAAAATTAGCGCCTCAGAGTCGACATATCTATAACATAATTTAATTAAGTTAATTCTCAATAGCAATTCCTAGGTTTGTCGTGTTTTGCGGACCCACCTGCAAAAAGGCGCTGGCAAAGTTAGCTAGCCTCAACGCCATCCTCGCCTCATTCTCAAACTGCTTCTCTGCTCCATAAGCCACGTCCCCACTGAGGGTGAGCTGGGCCTCAGTGTAGTCTTGGCAGGTGGTGGGCGTCACCGACTTCAAGAAATAGATGAAGTTGTTCACGTTGAGGTTGTGACCCAGAGTCGCATTGATGCCCGTGGCGTTGTTGAAGTCACTCGGCACATACATGTTGCGTTCTTCCTCTGAGAGGCGGTTGTACGTCACAGGCAGCTTATGAATCCCTGTCAGGAGAATTCCATTTGTACACCCACGTGTTCATTGACATAAAATGTCTCTCATTTACACACAGATCTAACGCGCACTATATATCTAATATACACACGTCTAACATCTGACTTACGACCGAGTTTGGTTCGGACGGTGATTAGTTAAACTTTACAAAAATCACCGACACACTACCTTCGGACATAAAGTTCTCGTTGCCATAATGAACTAAGGGTACTACTAAGTACGAGTGATAGTATGCTGAACAGGTCGTTAGTTGGATGAAACATGTATATCTCTTGTGTTTTTAGAATGAACTTGGATGGGAAATGACTACCTGTGTTTAACGAGAGATAATCAGTTAACGTTCTTTGTAAATAATTCACTTTCGTGAGAACCTGGTAAGAAACAATTCTTATTTGAGAAGGGAATGTGCAGGCTACACTAGTGGTGAGCGGTATCAGGGGCCTTTGACTTCCCCTTGGCTACGTTTCTAAATACGGTGAGATTATAATTAATAGTACCCCTAATATAGCTGCACATTAATTCATCAAAAACTGCCGTATACAAGCGTCAGGGATCAATCATTTGGGCATTCCCAAAGGTGTGATACCCCCAATATTTCAGAATTGAAATTGGCTTCATCTCAAGATTATGTGTACACTTAAAATGAACTATTCGCCACCACTAATAGCTCTAACACGCCTGACAACAGCAAGAGCGTATCATTTGTCCCAAAAAGTATCATTCTGCAGAGTATTTCACACAACCCAGCATGAACTTACATCCTATCCTTTGACAAGAGAAACTTTCTTTGTACTGCTGCAGCGTTGCTCGTTCAACCAGTTCGCCCAGGTAAGGTCTACGAACCACGTTAGGGAGGCGGTACCCTGGTTTACATCGGCACTGGTACCCGCCACGTCTGAAGCCATAGCCGTCTAGTGGCTCACACTGCACAATGAAGGCGACGTCATTATTATTATGTGCCTAGTTTAACTGCCACTGAAGTCGAGGTGATTATTATTATATTCCTAGTTTAACCACCGCTGAAGTCGAGGTGATTATTATTATATTCCTAGTTTAACCACCGCTGAAGTCGAGGTGATTATTATTATATTCCTAGTTTAACTACCGCTAAATCGAGGTGATTATTATTATATTCCTAGTTTAACCACCGCTGAAGTCGACGTGATTATTATCATGTTCCTAGTTTAACTACCGCTAAGTCGAGGTGATTATTATTATATTCCTAGTTTAACTACCGCTGAAGTCGACGTGATTATTATCATGTTCCTAGTTTAACTACCGCTAAGTCGAGGTGATTATTATTATATTCCTAGTTTAACTACCGCTGAAGTTCGAGGTGATTATTATTATATTCCTAGTTTAACTACCGCTGAAGTTCGAGGTGATTATTATTATATTCCTAGTTTGACTACCGCTGAAGTCCACGTGAGTACAGACGCTCACCATCTTACAAACTTTCCCTGATACAAACAAACATGTCTGTAAACTGATGAGAACTGCGTTATGATATTAATTAGGCATAAATGATCGTATAAAAAGATGAGAATAGAAAGTACAAACTTAAAAGAGCTCCATCTAAGAATTTAAGCATAAGTGAGAGGAAATGACTTAACATATTATACATACAGTTGGAGGCTGGTGCTATTCAAATATTTTAATAAAAATAGTATACCCTAGGATTAGCCTTCTATATTGCGAAAGGAAGGAAGAAGAAAGGTAGAAAGTGGGGAAAGAAAGATAAAGCAGATCCTTCCCACAAACTGTAACTCATTCATCCCCAGTACTATAGCTTTTCCTTTTGCTGAAGACTTTTTCCTCATCAGAGGTTTTGATGCAAAATCCAGAGCAGCATAAGCTAGTTTACCCCTGCTGCATAATAACAGTCGCTTCTCCCTCTTAACAAAACGAAATTTTGATGCAAGTCCTCAATCAGGACTGCATATAATTAGCTCATAACTTTACATCTTACGAGGTATTCTTCACTGATTCAAGTTTTGCTACACAACCTTCGAGCTCACACTCATTCGTTTCAAAATTCCGGCATAAATGATATACTCAACGATTTAATTTATCATAAATAAAGTCGTATCGTTCTAATAAGAATTGCTCAGAATTCTAACGGCACTGAGAATGTAGCAACAATTGTAATGACCTGATATAAGTACTCAGCTATACAAGTGCAATGCATTATATTATCATCTGTACTGATGGCAAATCAATAAGGTAGTCTTCTCATCTAACTGAATGCAGTCACGATGGTTACTGTAATAGCATGTATCTAATAAATGTTCTCTAATGAATTAATACTGACTTTCATTCATATTTGACCTTTAAATAAATCTTAACAGACGGTTCTGAGAAAAAAAAGCGATTTATTTTACTGAGATGGACGTTAAACAAAAACGAACAAAAAAGTTAAGAGCCACAGAAGCATCGTCTTCTGAAATAATAGAATGTAGCGCATATCTAGTCAGCCCGTAACTTGAAATGAATTTCAAGAAGCAACTAGCATATTGGAACATCATGAGAACATCTATATTCTACAAACAGTGCGTGGTCTTACCTAGGTCATAGTTAGAGTCAGCACTGTACCGTGGGTGATGTTTTTTGAGTGGTAGTTGGAGTCACAACTCTACAGTGAGTGGCAGTACCTTTGAGTGGTAGTTGGAGTCACCACTGTACAGAGAGTGGTAGTTCGAGTCACAACTCTACAGTGAGTGACACTACCTTTGAGTGGTAATTGGAATCACCACTGTACTGCCGAGTGATAATATCCACAGCACAAGAGTCTTCAAACCCTTCACCTTTGTATTACTATTAATAATTCCTCAATACCAGAAACATAAAGAGCAGCACCTCAGTGGTGTCTCTCCTGCAACGAGCAGTGTCCACAAAACGGTTGGGACCGTCATTTCCTTTAGAAGGCGGGCACTGGTTTACGTCTATCCTGTCGAAGTCTGTCTCCATGACAGAGATGGCCGTGAACGTTGGGTACTCGATGTGACGGAACCCCGTGTGGCGATGGTACAAATCCGCTGAAAAACGAGTTTAAATTTACAAGTGCTATTTTTAAAAACAAATTTGCTCCAAGAACATATGAAATTACATTTAATCCTAGACCACACTAGTAATAAAAGACAGCGAAGTACAAATCATTTCAGAAGTTCTGCAAGTAATATCCGTCCAGTTAACGTGGAGACTGAACATATAGAGACGCACTTGAGATGGGACTCACCAATAGGAGAGATGGCCGGAACGCTCCACTTGTTGCTCCGTCTGCAATCATAATACGGACGACTGAACTTGACAGGTCCGGGCTTCTCGTCAGCGGCGTTGGGACCATGGAACACATACGTCTCGTTTGTGTTGTTCGCGTACCGAATTTTCACCTGACCACAAGATATTATTAGATTTAATCTCGACAGTGAGTGAAAGCAAGGAGGACAGAAAAGTTAGCAAGGAACTTTTGGCTTTGACGTTTGTAGTGGTTCTTCGTTTATACAGAATATAGAGCTTAATGTAATACGTCAATTCTGTACCCTCCTACTAGAGACATCATTGCTTTCGAGTACATGAATAGAATAAGGCAATAGGAACGAATCGTTTGGCCCATTCTTGGGTCGGTACCCAAGTCCCATGCCCAACTGTATAAAAAAAGTCTTTACTTGATTATACTTCACACTTGTCTGTTCTGGATCTACTGTATGACTATAATGAAGAACAACTGGGTGATGAAATAACAAAAGATCATATGCTACGACAATGACATAGTACCTGGAAGGTGGTGATGCCGTCCTGGCGCTGATTGACGTGTGGTAGCCATGAATAGTACCACTCATTGATGTAGTAGTCCTCCAGCGTGTAGTTCTTGCTTGTCTCACCAGAGGGCATGATGGCACCCAAGTCGTCTACCTGCAATGTTTATATTGTTGATAATCTTTGTATTAGGTTGTTACAAAAATAATGGCCGCTCGAAGGTCTGGAAGGCTTTTAAAATCGGCCATTATTTTTGTAACAACCTAATATACGTCCATACAACAACCTGTCTGCAGAGATGCAGCTACCCATAAATGTCCATGCATCAACTAGTCAGTACAGATGCAACTACCCATAAATGTCAACATAACAATTGGTCGTTACCCATTATACAACTCATAAATGTCAATACAACAACTGCTCATCACCAATGTTGCAACAACAGACATCAATACTTCTACTAAGATCGGATTATATTTTCATTCTTACGATGTAAGTATGAACAGTATTTTATTTGTCCTTACACAACACATAGCTTTTTTAGAACGATTCAACAACTACTTAATAATAGGGATAATATAAGTCATGTCCCTAATATGTGCCCATAGAGTCATGGGTGTCCACACAACGCCACTAAGGAACAACCAATACAGAAATAAGAAAAATGGATTTTGGAAGTGAAGGATTCCTACCTCTGTATCTCAAATCTTTCACATAAGATTTTTGGTTTACGTATCAAGACTCAAACACAAGCACAAAGTCCTCTTACATAGTATGTATAAGGAGCTCAATACAACTTACTTGGAAAAAGTTAAGAGTGGATGTGCGCTCCATGTGTACGGGATCATTAAAATCGTCCATCCTACAAAACAAATAAATAAAGTGGATTAAAAATTGCTTCATCAGAAACTTTCATATACAAAGTTAATCAATACTTAAACTTCAAATATGATATGATCTTGATGGTGGAAGACAACATTTTGTTTTTCAATTGCTTGTTTTTCTAAGAGATAAATGCATATTTTCAATGGTATGAAATGAAAAGGCATGATGACATACTTTTACTGTATAAATCTATCAACAATGAATATCATGTGATTGAATCAGCTCCAATGGAGGAAAATAATTCTTAGATAATATGAAATTAAAATTTTGATGTTGGAAACATCAATACATTGATAAAGTAGTTCATTGGTAATATTAGCCAAGGCTGTGCATAGAAGTATTGTATATACTTTTGGAGACTGTTACACAGTTCAATGCTGTACATATGTCAAGAATACAAAAAATACTGCAAATATCAAAACTTTCCTATAGGTTAAATAATTTTAAAAAGTTATAAGCAACAACTGCTTAAACTTTATGAAACAGAAACATCTTATGCCACTACATAACGTGAGAGTTGATGCAGACACTGATGGACTGAAGTGATGATCAAAGGCAAGGAATGTAGTAGCCATAGTTGGACCACAGCAGCAACTACTGAGCTTCTGGTATACAATTTATGATATTTTATAATTGAAATTAAATTTTGGAGTACTTTCTGCTCACCTGAAAGCTCTGGGAGCAAAAAGAGGCATGGTCTTGTTGTAGAAGCCAGAATAAGAAGAAGTGTAGGCCATGTTTGGCTGGAAATATATGCCAGAGGAATTAATTTTAGGGTTGGCTGCCACATCAGCCACACAAGATAAGAAGTAGTACATGAAGCCAGGGTCCAGCTCTGATGCATTGATTGTCTCATTCTCTGAAAAATGCAAAAAAATATCAGAAAATGTATACATGGAGAAATAACACATCAATAAAATATTCTCAACTTCTTTTCTACTTCAATACAAATATGTTTCACAAAAAATGAGATAGTACTTTGGAAAGGAAGATGAAATAAAATATTGAAATCAGAGACATACCAAGAAAATTGAGCAATTAAACAAGAAATAGAACACAATGAACTCCCACATAATTGATTTATAATGTATTTTTAGCAATGTACATCTTTAATACATACATGTATATGACATGTACAAAATATTAACAGGATAATATAACTGAGTTATTTCATACTAATGTCACACTTTTAATTCATTTTTCAAACATAGATATTTCACCAGAATAAGAAAAATGTTGACTAGTTTATCAAAAGTATAGATAATGAGACTTTTTATTCATACTCTTTTCATGTGCATCAAAAAAAGACCAACAGAAGAATTCTGACATTGATCATCTGAAATGTGACAGAAGAACTTTACATTTATTACTCCACATATTGTTTGCAAAGGAGATGGTGCTGAAAAGGTTTACTATGCACCCTCTTTTAAAATAATGTCATGAAAGATCTTAGTTACTTACAATTTATTTTGATTATCATTGGAGGAAAAAAACAGTTAAGAAATCTGTTGCCCCAAAAGGCTACCTAACTCTAAAATTAGAGAGTTCAGAACCCAATTGTAGTATGAATGCAGGCATTTTAATAAATTACAAGTATTTAAAGAAATCCAAATTCTGCAGCAAGTCTGTCATAGTCTTGGGAAGTAGTCTTAACATTCAAATCTAATATAGCTTAAGAAAAAATATGAATATATGAATGGGTGCATAACTGGTTCATGTATTATGGCACAAAGTATTGAGGGGACCAGGGGAGAAAAACAGAACATCTTTGTGAATGAACAATCCTAAAATTGTCTACCCTCCTCCCCTAAAACTTTCTACACTAAAATGCCAGGGACCACAACAATTTTTCTTGTGCAATTGAAACATGCACTCAGAAACCCACACAGAAATAAATCATCATTTAGAACCTGTGTTATGTATGACATATACATAGGTATGGTACAAAACTGAGTCTCAGTGTCATATTAAGGGCAATGTGCCTACTACTTACAAATACTACATAGCCAATAAATATTTATAAACAGGATCAAATTATTCTGCATTATTAGGAAACTCATCAAAGTCTTCTAGAGTTTTCTAATTATACATGTCATTTCAAAATCTAACAAAAAAATGTGGCTCTATAAAAGTACAGCTGCACTGTATAAAGATTATGCATTTATTAAATTAAACTTATAAGAGAAATGAAAACATTTACCAGGAGGAGGTCTTTTAAACCGTGTCTGGAGAATGTATGAGTAGAAAAAAGCTCGGGCATGAGCCATGTTGTGCAGATGGAGAAGGCCAGTCCTATTTGGGAAGACTGGATTGATGTTCACATCTTGGATGTCAGGAATATGTGAGACAGTGTCTTTGGGCAGGAACAAATTGCTCTGTAAACACAAACAATATCAACTGTTAAAATAAAGCCAACATTTTCTCATCATCCATATGATAACTGAAGACAAATTGGATCATTAAATAAATAAATAAATAAATAAGCCATTATTACCTTTTCTATATTATTCTGTAAAAAGATTAGTTGAAATATCAAGCCACATGAAAAATGAAGAGCATGATAAAATGATCAGATATATTGGTGGGTTTAGTCAATGCAAAATGAATCAAAGAAAATAAAATTATTTATTTTTTAGGTGCACAAATAATACAATTTATTTGGATTTAACTTTCCACATTACAAACAAAGTTATTCTACCCTTCTCAAACACCAGCATATATCTATTTTCATCACTCACCCTCCCAACACTAAATATACCAGTACAAAAAATTATCACAACCCACATTTGCATAGACAATCCATCACAAATCAATACTCCTCTTAAAATTTCCCACACCCTTCATTCCTTGGGCTTCTTAAAAATATTAGGATCATGCATATCTCCTGTTTTTAAAAGTTATAAAGCACAACTGTTGCCACATTTTTAAAAGAAAGTCCTCAAAATCATAGATACTTCCATTCAAATACTGTGATAAATAGCTTTCAAAATTACATTGCAACATTTCAGTAGGTTGACAACACATTACACTAGTTCTTCAGTTCACTACCTACAGAACACTTAAAAACCAACTCACCCTGGGCTTAATGTGACAATTTTCAGGCGTGATGCTGTGATACAGTGTCTCCACTTGATCGAACTCATCAAGGTCGTGATACTCGAACTGAGCAGCAACCATGAGGGCCCAAACAGCCCAGAGCAGCACACCCCACCATTTGATACAGCACTCAGCCATCAGGCCTCTGCATATACTTGGACAAGGTCCCAGTTATGTTACTTGAAAACTAATGATTGTTAAAATAATTTATACATAAAAAGATTAATCTATAATACAGCAACAACAAGAAGAACTTTTCATTGCCTTCAAATTAAACACTTTCAACTGGAAAAATTAAAATAGTTGGTATCATATATGGTATCAATGATATTTTTACATATATATACAATATTGAAACTAAAAAAACTTACCAAATGATAATTGTCATAAAATGTTATATTTCTATTTTTAACTTAGCAAGAAAATTCAGAATTTTAAAGTAATAAGCTCATATGACAAAAATAACATACAAAACTCACAACAAAATATTTGCATAATTCATGAAGAAAAAAAAGGCATTTCTAATAAAGATGATACGTATATGATATAACCATCTTTTTTAAAATATCTAATTATAAAATCCTTACATTTTAAATATTCAATGCATAGTAGCTGATATAAAAATGATGCTTAGACTTAGATTGAAGGCCAGCGTTTGGCTCAGGCCTTTGTAACGGCCTTCAATTCCCTCCAATAATAACGCACATACAAAGGATGGCATCCCAGAGTTGGTGCCTATGGTTACACCAATAAAACAAACATTAAAATCAAGTGCAATAAAACTACAACAAGGTGTTTACTCTGAAACAAGCTACATACAACATATTATATTTTTGAATTTCCAGAAGTCAAGCTAAATTCAGCACTTGATTTTAATATAAAATAACAATTAAGCAACAGCTCATACAAGTCTAAAATTTTTACCAATCACAGAAAAATTATTACTAATAGCAACTACATAACTAATTAATCTCTAAAAGCAATTATAGAGTATATCAGCAATAACATATATGTAAAATTCTCGCCCAATATTCTTTGAACATAGTAATTATTTTATGGAATTTTGATGACTAATAAAACCATCTAAGCTTTTAAAAAGTTAAAAAAAGGTAATTGCTACGGATACTAAAACCATGTTTAGATGCATGAAAGAAACATAGTTTTAGATGACTAAACTTGAGTAAGAAATTTAAAAATTAAGAAAAAACGGCCTTTAAAAACAGGGACGATACGGCGCACTTTGTTGTATTTACGGACTGCAGAATGTTGTTTCATCACAGACTATGAGTCATGTCAACCCTATAATGATTTACTTGGCAGAGGTAAAAATAATAGAAAAATTAAGTGATTTGGTTATCAGGGCTTACCACTACAAACTTTCACACTTCGTTAACAGATCACCATAAATCTGACAAAGAAATTCATATGCAACCGAAAATGTAGTCAAGACACGCCTTTTGGCGGTGCTATGACGCGTTCCGTAATCCGCTGCACACATATCAACAGGTGGACCAAATAACTCCTACGGATAATCGGATTACCTGCTAGTGCTTGTGAGTATGAAATAAAGTTACTCCTGAAGCTTGCAAGTCAAATTTGTAATAATTAAAGATTTCATAATGAATTATAACGTAGTTTATGAAGCAATAAAAGAAAAACGTTAGAAACGGGTGTTTAATTTTGTATTGGATTTACAAACTAAAATATAATTTTTAAGTTCTCTAGAATAGAATAGAATGAGGCTATAGGAACGAACCTTCTGGGTAAAAAACTAAAATATAATTTTTAAGTTCTCTAGAATAGAATAGAATAGAATGAGGCTATAGGAACGAACCTTCTGGCCCATTCTTGGATCGGATAATTACTTCGATAATTATTCGGTTGTTACCCAAGTCCCATGCCGTATTTCTAGCCGCGTCAACCATGTCGACAGCGAGATTCGAACCCGGGTCTTTCCGCTCGCAAGCAGATTCGCTCACCAGTCGACCAAGCTGGTGATACTCTACTTGAATTTTATTACAAAAAATTATACATGAAATCTTTTTTTGGTAGCTGGAGAAAATTCGAGCTTTATGTGGATTTGAGCCGCTTTAATATTGAATTCATTCAACAAAGTTCATAACTTATGCACCTTGAATTACTTTATAAGTATACGGTAACATTCAGATACATGTGAAAAGTAATATAGCAAAAAAATCCGTGTTGAACCGATACATGTAAATAGAAATGAACAGCCCAAATCAACTGATGCGGGTGGTTGAAGATGCAGTGGTGGTCGCTTGAAGCCGGCAAAAGTTGTTAATGAACCACGAAATACAACAGAACGTCTCCTATAGAACACATTTTTGAAGCTTTTAATGCATAATAAACCACTTTAGGAGCCAGTTTCTTGCATTTCTTCACATACCAAACATGTGAGTTAATCTAAGATGATACTGCCGAATATTTATCTAAACATCGTAAAACTTAACTCTACTACTAGCAGATATACAATCATGTACAACTTGAGAAACAGCAATTTTGATGAATAAAAGCATAAACTTTAGAAAACCAATATGTGCACTTCCGAAGTCACAATCATATATCGGTTCCAAACTAAATGTACCGCACACTTCTATCAAACGAACACAGTAAGCATACTACCATTTCATTTTGAGCATCCTCTGTTAGATATCAAATAAGAATACAGATGCAATAGCGGATCACCATTCACAATGAGTGCCAGTAGTGCCATTGAGACGGGAAATGAAATCACTAACAAAAACAGAGGGACATAGAAGTACCCAAGTCAGTAACTTCAGGCGTCAATTTCACGGCACATTTTTATACTCTATCGAGAGTCAGTAGAAAATTGTCTATGCATAAAAGTAGCGACTCGAGAGATTTTGAAGAGGCATTAAGTATCTGAGGCAAAGATTTAAGGATTTAAAGAACGATTGGAGCAACTGTATGCATAAAAACCTTCACGGAAGAACATAAAAATGAAAGCAGTAGATTTACCGTATAAATAAAATAATCATGCACCTCAGCACCATCTCCTATACAGAAAAAGGGTGCCAAAGAGGAATCAACCGTTCAAACGTGATGCTCGCAGTAAAGCGACTTGGCCTTCGGACGCATGAAAAATTTATCCATCTCTGCAGTGCATGGCAGCTCTGTCTGGAGAAGGCAGGCACCTTTTTCATACATACAGATATAAAGACGCCTGGTGCCTTTTTCATTTCATAATTAATACAGCCAAGGTTAGAAAAAATAATGTCAACGGTGCATTACTAGCACAACCCACATTGACAGACAGGCTACATGAAGGTATCTCCTACCTCAGTGGAGCTCAGGAATATTATATACCTATTATATATTACTTGCAGAGCGCCAAGTCACTGAGATAAGATGCAAACAATAATCCCTTTACGTACACTCGTTGAAGTTGAGACCATTCAAATAAACCTTTATGTAGAGCAAATTTTAAGACTGAAAACGCTATGATATGATTCGAATATATATTTTACAAATGTACATTTAGTGCAGCTGGACTTAAAAACACGCGAGATAGAGATTAGAATACATAAATTTTATCATAGTGGTCGGTGATTATCGATACTTGGAACAGTTGACATAGTGCCTCAATCGTTATCATAAGCGCTATATAAAAAGTAGGCACAATTATGTAGTACAAAAATTAACATGACTTATCGAACACGGTTTTAATCACTACATGTAATTTTAATTTTAATTTCTGTAGGTAATTAGAATCACACTAGGCAATCAGATAAATAAATTATGTTACAAAAAAAAACGTAATTTGCAATTAACGAGCTACATCCATGCTCCTCTCACGATGCCTGTTGTAACGTTGATCTTCTTGCCTTTCATGATGTCTGTTAATATTCCCTCGATGTTTGTCCGACTCTCCATGCCTGCCAATTCCCCTACATTTATCTTGCGTTTCTTTGTGATCCACACCTCTGTGTCTACCTACACCATTTCCGTGTCCAGAACGCCTGTCGTCACTAGCGTCTCGAGGACACCTGTCGTCACTAGCGTCTCGAGGACGCCTGTCGTCACTAGCGTCTCGAGGACGCCTGTCGTCACTAGCGTCTCGACGACGCCTGCCGTCAATAGCGTCTCGACGACGCCTGCCGTCAATAGCGTCTCGAGGACGCCTGTCGTCACTAGCGTCTCGAGGACGCCTGTCGTCACTAGCGTCTCGAGGACGCCTGTCGTCACTAGCGTCTCGAGGACGCCTGTCGTTCAATACAGAGCTTTGTTCTTTTCGTTTAACAGATTCATCTCTTTTGCTTTTAACATTTGCACTGAACAAGTCTCCAGCACCCACAAAGTCTACATTGAGACCGCGGGTTATTTCACGCAATAGCTCTTCAGGATTCACATTTAGTTCACTCTTTTTAACTTTCTTCTTCTTCCCGTTCTTTGATTTTTTCCTTTTATGTTTTTTCTCCCGAACGTCTTCATCATCGCTGGAAGAATCCGATTCTTCCTTTCTTTTCTTCTTGTGTTTCTTTTTAGATTTACAATCATCAGACTCAGAAGAGCTGCTGTCAGAATCTGATGATTCAGAAGATTCATGCTTCCTTTTCTTGCTCTTCTTTTCTGACACTCTTTTGTGCTTCATTTTACGGTCAGGTTTTGAATCCTCACTGGATTCAGAATCCTGTTCACCTAGCTTTCTCTTCTTTTTCTTTTCTTTTTTGAGCATTTTTTTATCCATTTTCTCGAGTTTTTTGAGCAGCTTCTCTTTTTGCTTCGTGGTGAGGGTTTTCAGAAGCTTCATCTCCTCTACCTCATCAGGACCTCTTCCTGAGGATGTGCTTGGAGCGAGGTTGTCGTCGTCATCCTCCTCCAGCAGTAGCTGCTGGTTAGGTGCCATGGGGTCCTGCCTTCTGCCATAGATCCCTGTTGCCATGGACGCCAATGTTTTCAGATGAAGACCGTTCTCCCGCATACCCGACTTCAGCGTGTGGCGATCTATTTCTTCTTTCTCCATTTCTTCCTGCACAAACACCAGTTTACATTAGATTCAAGACTTGAATGCACAATTTTTCTGAACCATCAGAACCTGAAAAAGCACACCAGCAGTTATAACATCATTCAAGAATGATTTCATTTCAAGTTTTAGCAGAAAGAGCAAAGCTGTCATGTGTAGACTTGCAACTGGAGTGCAGAGATTTTTAACACCGAACCATCAGAATTTGAAGAAGCACACCAGCTGATATTACATCACTAGTAGACCCACACGTGGAAATTCACGTTTTTTTATTGATTTTTTTTCGCTTGATTTTCCAGTCGAAGCAGGCCTTAGGAGTTAGTTTTCACATTAAATGCCTTTGGTGAGGGATTGATGCGCCTTTGGTATTCACAATACAATGCTCACAGTATACATGTGTACACCCTACCGAATTTTCTCCAATCTAAATCCTTAAGAGCTTCACAGAGAGACGGACTAAGCAAGCAAGCAAGCAATAAACTGTCTTTTATCAAACAGGGTGTCCACAAAAATGTATCCACTGACCGATATATGTATCGATGATACCGGAACCATACAACAGTTTAATTCTAATTCATTTCTTTAGCTTTTATACCTTGCTTATTAACAAGTCCATTCATGTGAAACATCGCTTCGTCGGTGACGACCAGGTTTGTTATGAAGCCTGGTGGTTGACTCAAGAACCATTCACAAAACATTCTATGTGGTAAGTCAGTATCTGCCAGTTGTTGTTGTTTTTGCATTATGTAAGGTAAAGAATTCAGCTCTTTCTTAACGATATTATGAAATGAAGATTTGGTTAACCCTGAAGGATTGCGGCCACATGAAACACTTGCGTTATCATCTATTATTTGTCAACTTCTTCTAAATTTACTTCGGTCTTGACAGTTCTCAGCCTTCCACTATTTCCCTTATGTTCAAAACGGTTCCTTTTGTATTGAACTTCCTGATAATACGTCAAATCGTCAGAAAGGTAGACGATGCTCTCACCAGGAACATAACTTCAAATTCTTGTCCTACACGCTGTACGCATCGGTTACTACTGTAGGAGTTCATAATGAAAACACGCTGATTTCTATTAAACTGCATTTAAAGGTACACAAGCTAAAGAAATAAATCAGAATTAAACTGTTGTATGGGTCCGGTATCATATACACATGTATCGGTCAGTGGATACATTTTTTGTGGAGGCCCTGTATAGCGGAATTCCGGTATCACATATACATATTTCGGTCAGTGGATACATTTTTTGTGGAGGCCCTGTATAGCGGAATTCCGGTATCACATATACATATATCGGTCAGTGGATACATTTTTTGTGGAGACCCTGTATAGCGGAATTCCGGTATCACATATACATATATCGGTCAGTGGATACATTTTTTGTGGAGACCCTGTATAGTGGAATTGAAGCACGCACCTTGGTAGGCTCGAGCACCTTCCCATACAGTGGACACTCCTTGTCTGTGTTGATATGTCCCCAAGTGCGGCACTTGATGCAGCGCACGTTGCGCACGGCGATGCCAAATGGCTGATCTCGGATGCTTGAGTCGTTTTTGCAGTAACTGAAACACAACAAAAGTTGAGTTTCAAAGTATAAAAGTACATGCAATTGATGGCATTTCATGTCAAGAAGTAGATCCAAGGAATCATGGTGAGTTAGTGAAAGATAAAAGATCGGATAGGATCAAAATAACTTACAAATGGAAATGTAGCATTAAATGAGCAATTCAAAATTGAAATAAGCAATCTCTGATGATCGTTATTAGAAATGCACAAAATACGCGATTGTATTTAGACGACAATGAGTCCAGATGGCACAATGGCAAGTGCACGATATGAAAATAGTGAACTAGACTTACAAGCTCTCATTTTTGTAAGACAATAAGTGGGGAAAATTATGGAATGCTAAATTGTCCCCAAGAAAAAATAAATAGGTCATCTGTATTTATCAATATTATTCCTATGACAGTAGCTAGAGCTTACAGTAGCAGTGCTACAAAAGAGGATTATGAACATAATCAATTGAGAAACTTTTTGATAAGATCATCTTGAGAGCCTAAATTTCTCTTGTAATTTTACAAAACAAAAAATTTTCTAGCTTCTTAATATGTATCAAACTGTTTAGTATTTTTGATTAGCAAAATGTGACAAAATAATAATCAAAAACACAAATTTTAGCAGACAATATATACATGAATATTCAATGCATAATAAATAAAAGACATAAAATACAGTAAAAACTGTTTCAAAAACTCTAAAAATCTTAAAAATATTTCTACTATTTCAGCAATCAAATTACTTTTTACAGACATTCATGACTCTACAGAGTTAAAATTGCTTGAAATAGTTAAAATCAGGAAGACATCATGAAATTTTTTGAGTCCCATGGAATAATGATAAAGTTTAAACCTGCAATAATAAACCTCCAATATTCAAGCTCCCAGGTAATAAGGAATTACTACTGAATATCTGAATACAACAAGAACTACCAACCTTTCACGAGGAGCATTAAATTTGCGCTGCCACTCAAACTTGTACTCGGGCTCTCCATCTTCTTTTTCTTGCTGCACTCTAACCCCCGCAGGAGGGTCATACATGAAGGCAAGAGAAAGCTTGTCTCTGTCATTTTGACTTCTTGTGACAAGAGCTTTGTTGTTGTAGACGTCCTGTTCCTTCTCATACTGTATACGCAGCTCTTCTTGCTTCTTCCGATTTGCTTCTGCTTTCTGTTCAGCTATCCAGACCTATTTAGAAGGACAGAATTAGTATGAGTACACAATGTTATAGTCTGTTTTCATTGTCAGTTTCCTTTCCATTATTTTATTGCTGTAATGTACATACTTCTGACTCGAAACCCATGGCTCCACTGCATACTCTTTATCCCTGACATAAGCATATCAACACAAAACTGCCCACACATTTATACCTGCCACATTACACAATGGTTGACCAATGCAAGCCTCTCAAAAAATTAAACATTTAGAAATCTACAAGTTAGCTGTGTATGCCATCTTTGTTCCTTGCAAAGTAAAATCAACTTCAGTGAAGCATCAACTTTCTACATAAAAAGAAAATATAAAATGACATTTTGCTTGCTTTGTGTTTTTTATATTTCCATCCACAGACAAGCCTTTAACAGAGCAACTTTAACCCAATTTCATCCTCTTGACAGAAACATTTTTGCTGATTAGGAAGATACAATATGAATTAATGCCCTCATTAAAACACTGAATTCTTTTCACATAGATTACAGGTTTGCTGTCATTGAAATCTTGTGATAAAATTTTGAATGTTTATTCCAAAATTTACTTGATAATTTATATCATTTGTATATGTGTTATGACAACCAACTGACAGACACATGGAAAACTTTCAAGATATTTCTAACATTTTTTGTAAATTGAGTCTAGAAATCACTGAGCTTGATATGAATTATGTTAAAACACAAATTATATTTGTTGAGCTATTCTAGTATTCCCATGAAGCAGCTGATATTCTGAACACATCATACTGACAATTATTTCTATCATAAATGTTTTAGGTTTGTATTTACAAAGAGTCCCAGACTCTTACAATATCCCAATATTATTTAATACATTAATTGATTTTTTTAATTCTGAATGCTAATATCCTAAGACTAGTGATCATGTTTTTGCACACTATACATTATTAACACATTGACCACAACTTCCAAATTAGTTTGTATGTATAACGGAGGTCCCGTGTACCATACATGGCGCACAATGCAGTAAGTGTTAATCTAATATAAATAACCCATTTACTTAAAAATTATTCCTAATGTTGATATAAGTGCAATTCATTTAAAATTCATGAAATAGCCTCTAAACATCTACTACAAACATCTTCTTGAGAATATGAATTTGATGTTCTGAAAAGTATTCAAATTTCAGGTTAAATAAAGTAATCTATACATATAAAAAAGCTGAATAAAGGTCAGCTATATTTCAATTTTTATTCAAGAAACAACATAAAATATCAGTTATGCTATTTACAGTTTTGTCTTCTTGAGTTTAGTGATTGGCTACCCATCAATGCCTTCGTTCTTACTTACCCTTTTCAAATTATCTCGTGATGCTGGATGGAAAAATTTTTTGCACATGAAATTATTATAACCTTTACCCATTATGGATTAGGTTTTGAAACGGTGATAAAACTTGTAACGTGACACAAACGTTCGCATATGCGAGAGCAATCTCTAGTACGACTTTCCGCAACTAGTCGAACGTTCCGCGACAGCACGCTCCAAAGACTGGACCGATATTTGAACCGGATGACTTCAAAAATTTCATTATCAAAGTTTCATTCCCCTATCCTAGTGCTATCTGCTTTACATTATAAGAGACCTCAAGTATTCAATCAATGAAAGCTAGTATCACTTCTTTTTCGATCGGATTAACTAAGCCGTCAGATAGATTTACAGATTTGGACAAGTATGATCTAGCAGGTATGCATTTTTCTAAGTCCTACTAAAGCAGATTGCAGTAATTAAGTGGAAAAGCAATCCTTTTTATCGTTATATGTATGTTTTACATATGTCCCAAATACAAAACTCATTTACACATTGGATATGTTGTAGGTGGAACGTAATTTGCGTAGTTACATATTACATTTTAAGAATTCACTGTTAAAAGAATATTGTTATTGGCTTGTGAGAAATAGGTACTGCAAAACACATACACGACGATTTTTTCAGCTATTTAGCTTACAACAGGGAGCATATATTTTAATAGAAATCCCAGCATCTTCAATTTATATGTTGAAACCTGATTCACATAGTAACCGATATACCCTGACATTCCAATCCAAATTCAACTCAACAAATTCGAATGCCTAGTCCCACACTTGTCTTCTATCAAACTTATCATGCTTCAATTTCACATAAGCTTATAAACTCAAATGGCATTTCTTCTACCATGGTCAGATATTTACCATTGTTAAAAAAACTCATCACCCATCCACGCATAATTTATAAGATCAATAAATAAAAACTTGAACCGCGAAGCATTGTTTAGGTATCAGTAAAAATTAGACGAAATGTCAGTAGCAGAAAATACGCAGCAAGTCGAACATGAATCCGGGCATCACGGTCACAAAATTCAGTGCTATGGTACAGAGTCCAAAACCGTATTTTTATATTTACAAGGACTTTAGAACTTTACATGCATTCAAATACTTCCTGGTGAATTATGTCGCGAGTTTGACTACCTGGTTGATATAAAATTTTCCGATTCTTAATTACAGCACCGCGTAATTACATTCTAGTCAACATGTAGGCTGGTCCATTTTCGCCAAGAATATTTGAATTAGATTCCTCGAAAATTTCCTGGAAAAGCTCATCCTAATTTTTTACATTATGTTTAAGAACAAAAAATTGTTCATACATTTATACTCCCAAAAGCTTGATATAGAACCAAATTCCTGTACAGATAGCCATAACCACAGAAGATGTCTTTTCGGTTAGCGAGTGTGGAAACATATAAGCAAACATTGGTAAGGAACATTTGTATTCTACTCCTGCAATAACATGTAAAAAATATTTCTTAATAAATTAACATTCAACAGTACACTAAAATACGCTAACTCGACAAATAAACACGAATAATGACAAAGAATGAAACGTGGCATTCTCAATAAAAACGTAACGAATAAAAAAAGGCCATAGATGAGACTAGATGAATGAAAAAGATCGCTTATGATCAGCCTAAATTATGAACTGATTCTTCAGTACTTCAAAGGCATGAACAACAGCTTATACATCCCCTATTATATCACAAGGGTTGTTAAACATGTCATAAAGCGTCTATTCAGAAGATGAACCTTCCGTTAAACAGCATACAGTATTCAGTACAAAAAATGATCGAATTTTAATCTTAAACAATAAATTTTACGCAACCAATCACAGAAAAATAAACATTCGTTAGTGCAACTGTGCACGAACTCATACGACTGTTTGCCTTTAGTAAAACTACTGATTTTTGCTTATATGCGTCTGTGTGAAATAGTAGATATTTTAGAGTACAATTGCACCACATTTCTATTTCTTGTTAACCCGTTTGTGGTTTACCACGTCGATTGACATGAAATTTGTTTACTTCTTCAGCTTAGTCAATCTGGTAAGAGGAAGTATGATACATCTAGTGCATCACGAACTAGTCAGAGTTTCTTAGGTTCCTAGTTTTTTATGCGTTTTTTGATTGTTTGAAGGGAAAAACATTTTTTCGGATTTTTCGTGACCACAGGAGGTAGACCATGTGTATATTAATGTGACTACGAACGGGTTAAGATTCCCTAACTATATTCCACCAAGAACCCTCTGTGGATGTCAGAAGCCACCACAAACCTTACTGCTGTAACGGTAGTTGGCGAGCAAGGCTGGAGAGCTGTTCTATCCCCCGCCACGACTCTAGATTTGACTTTTAGAAACAATCTCACAACCCCCTTGGGATATAATCACGCCTCTTCTGAGACCTAATGCACACTAGTTAACCCGTTCGTAGTCACATTAATATACACATGGTCTACCTCCTGTGGTTACAAAAAAATCAGAAAAAAGTTCCCCCCCCCCAAACAACCGAAAAACACATAAGAAACAAGGAAATAAAGTTTAAAATCCACTTTCTCGGTTTAAATATCTGCCATGGGCTTTACCGCGCGGCTCTACGTGGGCTTTAAAACCAGTGTACGTTGAAAAAAATTACACATCAATTGATGGGGAAAACTACGAACGGGTTCAAGAGCCCTTGCACTTACAGCATGTGGCTTGGCAACTGGCCAGCATAATAATAATAATAATACATACGTAGACTTAAGCGAACATTGCCCACATCGTTTAAATAACGAAGTCCACAATCTAAATGGAATATATTATAGAACAAAGTTAGTGTCCTCCTCCAAGAGTTAACCTAAAAGCCAGGAATGTAGGACGATAAGAATCCAGCTTATGGAGTTGCGTGGGACATACACATAAGTTTAATTGAACTCAATACCTGTGTGAATGCCTGTGACTCAGGGCAACAAGTTCAGTTTTTAATGTCACAAGGGAAGAACGAGCGCTACAAGAGTAGTGAGATGTCTGAACAAAACGCTGTTATTATATTAATTTTCACGGCAAAAATGAGTCATTGGACAGGCAAGTTAACCGATGAAAAATAATGAATTCCCACAAGTGAATCAGAGGAGCATATTCTTTTCCAATATGTTTCACAATTCAAATAAATGTTGATTGGGAAAGTGATTTGTCAGAATTTTTAGGAACCAAGTAACGAATAAGAGGCATATTAAGAGAACAATGAATCAGAGTCAGACTTAGATTTAAAGGCCAGCGTTGACTGGGGCCTTTGTAACGGCCTTTAATTCCCTCTTCACATACAACAGGGTGGCATCCCAGAGTTTTTCTCCTGTGAGCCAGGGTCGTCTAAACTAATTCCTCGAGGACCCTGAGTCATTGCATGCAAAAGAACCAGCCAAGTGAGGGCATCACTGGGAGATCCAGCTTGTCATAAACAGCCCTCATGCTTATCAAGCAGTCACAAGTTCTTCCTCTCCTTTGCCGTGTTTATTTGGGGCTTCGAAAACTAGTTCATGTATCCCCAGGTCTGAAGGTAGGTTATTTTTTTTCTTTTGTTTACAATGATTCCTTTGTTCCAACCAGTAGAATTGTTAAAGGAAAGTTGTAGAACTCCTCACAAGTTCTTGTACTCGGTGTTGAGGGCGCGGCCGATCACTAAACGGCGGATCTCGCTCGTTCCGCCGCCGATCTCCAGCAATTTAGCGTCCCTTAAGATACGTCCCGTCGGGTAGTCGTTTATGTAGCCATTTCCTCCTGAAAATTATGAAGATTAGTGATAAATTTACATTAAAATATGTGGAAATTAATGCACGGGCCTCAAGATTCCTTCCAAACGCTACAAGGTCCCTTCCAATGGACTCAAGGTCCCTTCCAAGGGCCTTAAGGTCCCTTCCAAGGGGCTCAAGGTCCCTTCCAAGGGGCTCAAGGTCC
>VCRD01006564.1:578-12925 GCA_006783055.1 Trinorchestia longiramus
TGTGGTGGGGTTGAGGGGTTGTGGTGGGGTTGATGGGTTGTGGTGGGGTTGAGGGGTTGTGGTGAGGTGTTGCAGTTCAGGTGTGTGATGGTGAGAACAAAAAAAAATGACTTTATCTTCAGTGCTGTGATAGTGCTTGATATATAAAGTCGAGCGCTTACACTGCTAAGTTACACCGACAAGTTACACCGACAAGTTACACTGACAAGTTATACTGACAAGTTACACCGACAAGTTACACTGACAAGTTATACTGACAAGTTACACTGACCAGTAGGTCCTAATTAAAAATATTTATTATATATGACTTGATTTAATATTTAGCAACTGGTTAGTTTACAACACAATGATGGTAATGACAGTACAATGGTGTTAATGACAGTACAATGGTGGTAATGACAGCACAATGATGGTAATGACAGCACAACTAGTTACTTGTGTCCTGCAATGGATTGCAGCACAATAGAGGTTGTCAAGTGTCATGCATTACAGCAGGTTACATCACTTGTATAACGCAACATGTCTTCGTTGCAGGACTTCTCTCATCAGCTTTTATCAACTTTCAATGCTCAAGAATCAAAATACATTAATATTTCAAAGTGTTAAGCTGCACTGCTCTATAAATACATTTATATAATAATAAATTTATAACGAATGATCGGTGGTGAGAGCTTCAAAGCCATAGACGTGAGCTCTCCAGTAACAGGCATAAAACAGATCACTTGTGCCCTTCTGTAACAGGCATAAAACAGATCACTTGTGCCCTTCTCTAACGGGCATAAAACAGATCACTTGTGCCCTTCTGTAACGGGCATAAAACAGATCACTTGTGCCCTTCTGTAACGGGCATAAAACAGATCACTTGTGCCCTTCTCTAACGGGCATAAAACAGATCCCTTGTGCCCTTCTGTAACAGGCATAAAAAAAATCACTTGTGCCCTTCTGTAAAGGGCATATAACAGATCACTTGTGCCCTTCTGTAACAGGCATAAAACAAATCACTTGTGCCCTTCTGTAACGGGCATAAAACAGATCACTTGTGCCCTTCTGTAACAGGCATAAAACAAATCACTTGTGGCCTTCTGTAACGGGCATAAAACAGATCACTTGTGCTCTTCTGTAACGGGCATAAAACGGATCACTTGTGCTCTTCTGTAACGGGTATAAAACGGATCACTTGAACCCTCCAGTAACAGGCGAATACGGATCACTTGTGCCCTCCCGTAACGGGCATAAAACAGATCACTTGAACCCTACTGTAACGGGAAAAAAACGGATCACATGAATCATCCACTAACGGACATAAAACGGATGTCTTGGGAATGTTGCAGCAGTGCAGTGCCTGAAAAATTAAGTTTATTGACCAATCTGTGACGGTGAGGTGACTTGCAGGGAACAGAGAACACTTGTCTATGTACGACGAGTGCCGTGTCTGGGTGTACATGTATGACTATATTCTTTGGTATCTGAGATGTATCATACATGCATGCTTCTGTGTATCAGATGATGTTTATGTTCCTCGTTATGTTCAATCAATGAGCGAAAAATGGCAATCGTTTGAAAAATTTCATAAAAAAATTATTACTTCTATTACGTTATGAAAATCAGGATTCATAAATTTTCAACCGGACAATTGGAGCACAGATCAACGAGTCTTGACTAGTATGCTAGAACATACGTGTTTAGTGACCCGTAATTCTGAAGCGAGGTGTCATGTTAACACGTAGCTGCTTCACTCTCAGTGTCGATTATAAAACGACTAGCCAGTTCCCCTGGAAATTCCACGATTTAAATTTGATTAATTTGAAATTATTATAAAGATAAATGCATTGAAGATCTACGACGAATTATTGTGTTTTAAATGAGTACTTTTCATTAATATATGCAGGACTTCCATTGTACATCTTACCTGACGATATCGTAGCCCAGATAGTACTCGTTGGAATTCCTTGATTCAAAAGTAAGAAAATTAAGGATCCATGAAATAAATACATTTTTCAGTTTTACCCGTGGTACCATCAGAATATTTTTCTTGAATATATGCAAAATTTTCATTTTGTATCTTACCTAACGATAACATGCCCATGTAAGAGAAGAAAGTTAATAACGGAATAGATGGGGTTTTTTATAATGATCTGGTGCCTTTGGTATCCACAATACAATGCTTGTAATACATGCATACCCGTTCTGATTTCAGTTCAATAATTTTTCTTCAGTAATAGATAGGAAGTAATGGGACGGACACACACAGATACAGAGAGATGGAGATACATAGTCGATTATATAGTACAGGGTGGCGCATAAGTGACGCACCCTTTTAAACAATTAATAATAAATAAAGTATTACCGCAATATACATACACTGGGTATCTGTAGACAGGATACGACATGTAAATAAACTGTCCCCATCGTTATACCTTTCATAGTTTATTTATTATTAATTTTTTAAACGGGTGCGTTACTTATGCGCCACCCTGTATGTAGATTTGTCTGCAGACTGACCACGCAGCATTGGCCAGGCCGCTTGCTTTCAAGGGATGCACTCGTGCTCATCACAGAGATATATTGGTGGAACCATCGCTCCAGGCAGAACAGAATTTTTCTTAACAAATGTCATGTTGTGAAGTGATTATCTCCTGTTGTCTGCGTGCTCTCATCGAGCGCCTCTGTTTATTTCAACAGCGATGAGTACGACTGCATCCCTGCCCTCCTAATGCTATGTGCTGCCATATGATGCTGCTCAGAATTTCGTAGCAGTCTGCTTTAAGCTTGCTTTAGCACATACTGAATAATTGTATCATTTTGTGTAAATTTTCTGTAAATACTTGCTAGTATCTTGGTGCTTAGATGTTTGCGTATTTTTCCACTTTATTTCATTTGCTGATTCATTTGTCCAAATAAATGATGCGTTATTTGATAATTTTTAACGAGAATTAAATTCAGTGCCTTTATTAGTGCTGTCCCTGAAGCCTTGCACATTTTTTTTATTTTTCCTGCAGCAAAAAAGTTGGATTTTACCTTACCATTCGTAGATTTATTTTCGAAAAATGATTGGAACTTCAATTGACGAGTGCCTGGCAGAAGTCTTGGCAGCCACACGATGGTAATTATTAAAAATTTTAGAGCTCATTATTATTGACCCTCTATTGAATTTTTTTTAATTAAGCCTCCATGAAATCTCTAATTAGTCTTTAAAATATTCTCTTTAATTAGCTCTTTCTAAACCTTTAAATTTAGCAATGATAAATCGTAGTAATTTTAGACTTGATAAAATCTTGGATAATTGGCTTAGCTTTTGCTTTGATGGGAGAACACTGAAACAAGACTGAGCTGAAATTATGTAACTGACAGGCAACTATAATATTATTGATGAGCCTTTCACAGGCAAATTTTGCGTCTACTTGAAATCGATATTATTGCGACAATGTTAAACACTATTTTTTCATAAAAATTAGCATGAAGAATAGTCTTGTTCTCAAATAATCGCGCAGATTTCTTTTAAACAACACAAATTCCTCAATAATAAATCCATCAAGGATTAAAATGCTCAAGTACAACATGATGCCACAGTTCTTACTATCCCAGGCAGATGTGAACCAAATTATTACATGACCCAACTATCAAGGTTCTGAGTCCTAGCAATGAAAGTTACGACCGTGATAAAAGAAACTGCCACACAGAAACATGCAGCACAGAGACAGAGTCTACAGACTCACTTTATCTCTGTTTTCTCTACGTCTCCATTACGCATCTCACTGCCAGCAGCTGTAGAAGCAACAAAAGTTCAGTGTTCCCTCCTGTTGTTCAGTTGCCCTGCATTCAGTGTTCCCTGCTGTTGTTCAGTTGCCCTGCATTCAGTGTTCCCTGATGTTGTTCAGTTGCCCTGCATTCAGTGTTCCCTGATGTTGTTCAGTTGCCCTGCATTCAGTGTTCCCTGCTGTTGTTCAGTTGCCCTGCATTCATTGTTCCCTGCTGTCGTTCAGTTGCCCTGCATTCAGTGTTCCCTGCTGTCGTTCAGTTGCCCTGCATTCAGTGTTCCCTGCTGTTGTTCAGTTGCCCTGCATTCAGTATTCCCTCCTGTTATTCAGGTGCCCTGCATTCAGTGCTCCCTCCTGTTATTCAGGTGCCCTGCATTCAGTGTTCCCTCCTGTTATTCAGGTGCCTTGCAACACTGACTGAGGTCAAAATTCCAAACTGCGGGACGCTGATCCCTTAAAGCGGATCCGATTCTTTATGTCACGTCCAGAAAAAAGGTTGCCGGCTTTTCCCCCTACAGTACAGTCCCTTAAGCTCTTTATCATTTGAACTCATTCCAAACAGAAACGTACCTCCAAACTCACTATGTTTCATGTTTTTTTCACATACGAGCTTTCAGTCTCTTCGTTTACACACAGGATCTAGTAGGGTAAAAGAGGGACTGTTGAAGTGCGGGTTTGTAGTTCCGTAGAGTTCTCTATATTTTTCATTTCTCTAAACGCCCAACAAATGGGATGTTGTCTTTAAAATCTGTTCTTTTGAATAATTGTGTGCCCAGTTGCGTCAGTAAAACCATTGAATTATAACTCTTTAGAGTTTGAATTATCCATCATATAATAAAGTTCACCAGTGTACACAGTACCAGACTTATTGTATTGCTGATTTGATTTTAAAGGTCCAAGGGCACGAATAAATTCAATATAGAATGCTATGCTAAAAGAAAAATTTATTTTATTATTAATAAATATGATGTAACAAAAAATGCAAGCCTCCCAGTTCCTCTTTTGAAAGACGTACTTTCTAGAGAACTTATCCCTCTCTACAATTTATTTTCCAAAGAGAGAAATGCAACACAAGCACACGAATGAATTGACTGATCACACTGCCGGCAGCGTCTAAACAAACAGAACCGTGATTTGTTCTTTAAGTTCTGTAATGTTTGAGTGCAGTGCGGGCTTGATGAACACTTCAGGCTTTGCTTTAGCACACTTTCCCAAAGAGGATTTCATGGTTCATTTATTCATTTAGCAGTGCATGAGATCATGAGACCAGTGCATGGCTCTGCAGCTGTGCATCTACACCACAAGGCACTCAGCGCATCCAGTTCTTTTGTTATTTACTCAACAATTCTAAATTTTGAGAAGCAAATCCTGACCTTCTCGACTTCATGTGACCTTCCATTAGCGTGACGCCATTATTACCAACTTCAGTAGCCCTCCAATAGCATGGCTCCATTAACTCTAAACCCAATACTTGCCATTAGAGAGACTGCATGTACGTCATGCACAGGAGCTCTACGTTAGCATGCGTTCCATTAACAACAAGTCATAACAGCTCGAAATATAACAAATAAGATAATTTTGTTCTTCTGTATGCCGACGTCAAATGACGGTTTAACTGTGTACGTGCTTTGTGTGATGAATATTTTGTCTGAATTGTTTGTGAAAAGACTTTTTTATCATTAGAATCCTCCATAGTAATTCCACGGTAGGAGCAATGGATATAAGGTTGAACAGAGACAGTGTCAGGACAGGTGGCAAGAAAATGGAAATTGTGCTTCATTTTTGGAACTCCTGTGCATCCAGTACGACAATTTCGAAAATGAAAAAATGTAAAAACATAAATGGGGAAGAATTTCAGTTTAGTTGTGGTTAAATTTAATAGACAGTGGTGCCACAGTAACACAACACAGTAATAATAACACAATAACAAAGTAATAACAACACAATAACACAGTAATAATAACACAACAACACAGTAATAACAACACAACAACACAGTAATAACAACACAACAACACAGTAATAACAACACAACAACACAGTAATAACAACACAACAACACAGTAATAACAACTCAACAACACAGTAATAACAACACAACAACACAATAATAACAACACAACAACACAGTAATAACAACACAACAACACAGTAATAACAACACAACAACACAGTAATAACAACAAAACAACACAATAATAACAACACAATAACACAGTAATAACAACACAACACAATAATAACAACACAACAACACAATAATAACAACACAACAACACAGTAGCCAGTTCAGAATCCACGTGTGTGACATTCGAAGAAGGAAAGTTGTCGTCTCCTCTACTGTATGATGCCACAAAGAAAGAAATGGAACTTCGGGCACCAGAAGTAGCTCGCCAGTTCTCTTACATTATCTACTGGTTGTGTGACCATTACACCTGCACTTTTCCTCATCACTTGTGATGAAGCAAAAGTAGCTGCTCTTTCCTCATCACCCTCACCGTTACTGCAGGATGGCTTCATCACTACCAGGAGGTGGCGTGCTGGGAGACAGTTCAGCTCGTCTCTGATATTTACACGAGTGTCCATTTTCCTGCCTTCCCTCCTGCCTTCCCTCCTGCCTTCCCTCCTGCCTTCCCTCCTGCCTTCATTCCTGCCTTCACTCCTGCCTTCACTCCTGCCTTCCCTCCTGCCTTCACTCCTGCCTTCACTCCTGCCTTCACTCACAGCATGGATCTGACCCCACGGACAACACAGTTTGACCTCTGCCCCCAGTTATGGGCGTGTACTGGGTGATTGAAATCAATTACCGCACAATATTACATAATGGATGCAAATCAACGTTACCCTTGCAAAAAATTTAAACGACGAAATGATTGGTTCTTGTCCACTGAGCTTTGTGCTGGTGTGTGTTTGTGAGTGCTGGTGTTTATATGTGTGCGTTGGGATGTACGTGTCTTGGTGGTGCATGTGCCTGGGTGGTGTATGTGCCTGGGTGGTGTACGTGTCTTGGTGGTGCATGTGCCTGGGTGGTGTATGTGCCTGGGTGGTGTACGTGTCTTGGTGGTGTATGTGCCTGGGTGGTGTATGTGCCTGGGTGGTGTATGTGCCTGGGTAGTGTATGTGTGTGTTGATAGAGTAAGGAACACCAACAGTGTTTACTCACAACATCCCTCATGTGTTCATGAAACATTAAGGAGAGGAAAAAAGGACGTGCATTTCACTATGGAAGCAGAAGGAATAACTTTTTTCTGACTGTCACTAGATTATTTCCAAAAGAAGGTTGACTTGAGTTCATAGGGAAAAACACGTGAGTTGAGGTACACATGGTGAACGCTTAACAAGCGCCAACGCAAAGTTTAAAAAAAAAATAATGTTTAAAATTTGTAACTTTCAAAGTTTCATTTCATTAACCTCTTTAACTTCTATTGTGAAATTGTGTCATATAATGTAGGTATTGACTATTTAAAAACGCTTCAAATGACTATTTCGAGCTAGAAAAGCGTAAGATAAATTTCTATAAATATAAAAACGTTACAGGACGTTTCCTTCCCGATTACAAACTAATACTCCATGAAAGTTAATACATAATTAAACCTTTTGATGTGTGTAACTCAATTGTACTCAAATGGCAAGAGTTAATCTTTCTCTGCGTAATGCCCAATTGGGTTTAAAAGATTGGATACCCTTTTGATGCATCTTTTTGAGTTACATCCTGTGATTATAACTTGATTATCAACATCATAAAAATTAAACTCCAAGTTTCTCCTTAAATAAATAAATTTATATATATATATATATATATATATATATATATATATATATATATATATATATATATATATATATATATATATATATATATATATATATATATATTCTTGAGCGTGATTTCTCCCATGTTATTACAATGGGAGTCTCCCTTAAATACTGATAGTTAAATCCGTAGACTATCAGGTATATAGATTCTTACCCGCTGGAGTTAAATCCATAGATTTTTTGATTAGGTCTGAGAATCTGTTGCTTTAAGTTCTTCCATCAAATGCATATTAAAACCCGTTCCTTTTTAACGGGCATGCACACTAGTATGTCAATAAAAATACATGTTATTGCTCGAATAATCCAGAGGGTAAGTAGCCGTACTTGTGAGGAGTACCCCAGTGACGGAAAAGGAGTTTTTTCAGTTCAATATTAACAATAAAATAGCACATTTACAGTTTCCTCCGGCTTTGAACGTGTGTGTTGTTATTAATGACACGTGTGTTTACTCCCCTCCCCCTCCAGAACAACCAGCGGCAATCCAACATGGCGGCCAAGCGAACTACCGCAGCTCCTCTTGCCGGACCCTCCTGTCCCTGCTGGTGTTCCTTGCAGCCCACCATAAGGTCCTCAGGGTCTGAGACTGAGGCCACCACAGGATCTTCAGGGTCTGAGACTGAGACCACCACAGGATCCTCAGGGTCTGAGACTGAGGCCACCACAGGATCCTCAGGGTCTGAGACTGAGGCCACCGTATGGTCTTCAGGGTCAAAAAGAGCCTGTCAATCCTAGCTAGGACAACTGCTCACACCAGCGTTGCTGGGACGACTAGTCAGCTCCTGGGACTAAGTATTGGCAGGGTCTTGAGTAGCTAGGATACGATCCCTGTGATGTAAATACTCGAATCCTCTCGCTTAGCGAGGATGCTTCGACCTACGAGTAAACTTCGTACAACGAGTATGTTTCATACTGCGAGTAAGTCTCATACGGAGAGTTAGTCTCATTCAGGTAGTACATCTGATACAGCTAGTGTGTTTTGAAAAATCATGCCAGACTAGACAGATGGCATCGAAGTTACTTTGCATCTTGTGTACGAGTTGGAAAAAATACTGGAAAAAATACAAGAGCTGGCCGAGATTCTGCAGAGGATAACGCAAAATTTAGATGAAATTTTGGAAACATTTTCACGATTTTCAGCAGATCTAAACTTGTAAATTTTCCCTCTTTCGTAGGTTGTGTGAAGAATATTATATGTTGTCGTTATGTTAGTATAATTTATTGTAAGAGTTTAGATTTTAATACAGAACGTTTTCCTAGTCTCTGTGAGGCTAGAAAGCACGTGTAGGTTTCGTACATGAGCTGAAAAGATAAATGAAGAAATGTTATATTTGTGCTTAATTTATTTGCATAAAGGAATATTAAAAAGCGTATTAGTGTGTAGTAAGGACATTTTTTATAAAATAAAACAAATTTGGTGCAATATATGAATTTTCCCACGTTGCCATTATTCCAAACTTTGAAATCCTTCACAAAAGAGTTATTATGGTGACAATTTTGTATTCTGTATCGCGAGGCTAGGTGAGAGCTGTGTGAGAGCTTGTATAGCGAGGCTAGGTGAGAGCTATGCTCTCATATGAAGCGACTTGAGTGTTCAAAAAATTTTCCATGTTGAAACCCAGCGAATTAATTTTTGGTTTGAATTTTGTCATCAAATTTCGGGAATAACAAAATAAAGCGCCTTGATCTTGAAAATAATTTAATTTTGATCCGCTACTTAAGACCCAGAAATCAATTTCGTAATATAAATATAATGATTTTTGTGTTACATTTCTAGTGGGATTTGTATCATAAACTAGTGTATATATGAGGTGTACATAAAGAGGCATTCTTATATTGAAAATATGTAACTTTGCTGGGCTCATCAGCACAAGAGAATGCATCATTTTATTATGGGGAAGTGAGACAGTGAAATTAAAATTGCAATCGATTAATTTTCTCCATTGCTGTGTAGAATTTTGAACAATCACGATGTACTTGAACTTTTATTCACAAATAAAATTTAAACCTACCATGGGAAGTGCTATAGCTGTATTCAAAGTGAGATTTTCTATTTCTTTATGGACATCTATAGAAATAAGAATATTCATGTACATAAAGAATTATGGATGAAGATGGTTACACTTTTATGAGAATTTTGAGAATTCCAAAGACACGATTGTGACTTTGACTTTAGTGTACATACACCAAGAAGCATGTATGGGGTACGTCAGCAGGAGGATAGATTAAGGCCGGTCACAACGGCCCAGTCAAAGGATAGATTAAGGCCGGTCACAACGGTCCAGTCGAAGAATAGATTAAGGCCGGTCACAACGGTCCAGTCGAAGAATAGATTAAGGCCGGTCACAACGGTCCAGTCAAGGATAGATTAAGGCCGGTCACAACAGGCCTATCAAAGGGTAGATTAAGGCCAGTCACCACAGTCCTGTCAAAGGGTAGATTGAGGCCGGTCACCACAGTCCTGTCAAAGGATAGATTAAGGTTGGTCACAACAGTCCTATCAAAGGGTAGATTAAGGCCGGTCACCACAGTCCTGTCAAAGGATAGATTAAGGCCGGTCACCACGGCCCAGTCAAAGGATAGATTAAGGCCGGTCACAACAGCCCTATCAAAGGGTAGATTAAGGCCGGTCACAACGGTCCAGTCAAGGATAGATTAAGGTTGGTCACAACGGCCCAGTCAAGGATAGATTAAGGCCGGTCGCACAACGCATTCCAGTAGCGCCTACAAATCAAAACTTAGGAGCACAATGTTCAGAGAAATGCCTGGTGTTCTATTACACGAACGGACTATGCCATTTTGTGGAGTATTATGGCTAATGATTTCAGCACAAGGACCATAAAATTTGTAAACAAATATTCTTTATTTTCCATTTATCAATTCATTACTGTATTTGCAAAATGTGTTGTTGAATGGGAACATGGAACAAGAACCTAATCGAAATATTGAATTGAGCTGACTTGATTATTATTATTATTTGAAAGATTGATTGAGCCTTTTTTCACCCCATGTAGTAAATATTAGTAGCATCCAGGTAAATGCAGCAATAACTGTGTTGCAGTTACGTCAGTTGTGCTATTGCTCGCTGTGGTGCAGTGGGTGAATCACAAATACTTCGTATCTTCTGTACAATATTATTGTCATTCTGAATATTAAAATGACAGCAATTTCAGTGTACTCCAGTTCTTAAGAATCTTGTATATTAATATCATACTTTTCCCCGAATAATAATCCCCTCTACACAATGCTTGTTTACTGGTTCCAGTGCACTTGAATTTTAAAAGAGCAGGCTGTTCAGAACTCTGACCTTTCCAGTGTTTTGTTTATGTATAGATCGCGGTTCCATTGATAGATTTGAGGCCAGCAAGCTTATAGTGATGCTGAACGACATCATTTTTCAACATTTCCCATTAATGTTATTCATGTATGCCTCCTGTATTCTGAATAAAAAGGTGTTTGTTAATAAAACTATAAGTGCTCGCGGGCTTTTCGAAAACCTTGCATTTATTGAACGTTAAAGCTGGATTTTCAGAATAACTAATTTTAATCTCCCCTGAAAATAAAACTCACATGAACAAACAATCGTTGAAGTGAGGCGTTGCAAACAAATGCTCACAGTTTTCTAACGTTTAACATTGTTAGCACAAAATGCAATGAATTCTTCTATAATTTTATTAACTGGGAAATTTTTACTCCCGTTCCCGAAAATATTGGGTTGCCCGGAAAGTTCGTGACGGTTTTTAGTAGTTCATCTTTCGATTTATTAAGAACATGATTGAGTTTGGCAAGTAAAATTTGACTACACCTCCATTTAGAGCACACATGCTTTTCTATTTCCATAGAGGAAAAATCCATCCCAAGCAACCAAAGAAATATACGAGTTTACAGTGATGAGTGTTTGGCTGATCCATCAGGCTAATGCCAGACCACACGTTTCTTTTGAAACCTGTCAAAAATTGCTGCAGCTTGGCTGGGATGTGTAATCCCACCTTCCATATTCACCAGATATTGCTCCTTCGGACGATCATTTATTTCGGCCTTTGCAAAATAATCTTAATAGTCAAAGTTTCAATTTCTTGGTTGACCTAAAAAGAGACCATGACGAATTCTTTGGCATGAAACCACCTCAATTCTGCGATAAGAGTATTTTCTAGTCAAAATAAAGATGGAAACGCTCGGTACAACAAAATGGTTCATATTTCGTTAATTAAAAACGTATTAGCTTATATACATATTGAACTTTTTCTTTCCTTTAAAAATCGGCATGAACTTTTCGGACAACATGATAATTGTGAAACAATTCCTGCACTTTTTCAATGGAGAAAAGTTAAACTTCAAAAGACTCCATACATTACATGCAAAAGTAGATGATTTTCAGGTCTACCGCTCTTGAGGTTCAGTTGCGAGAAGTAGAAGCTTAAGATCCACTCGCTTCTACCTCCTCACTTTCACATAGGAATTGTTCAGTCGATAGAATGGATTAAAACATGCAAACTCTGTATCGAATTGAGTCCACGTGATAAATACTACTTGTCACATTAGCATAAGGGTTGATTTTCTGTCTAAGTACTTGCAGTGTAGAAACTTTTATGATTATACATATAATAAGTAATATTCTTCACGGTTTCAAAACAAACAAAAATGAGTGAATGCACGCCAGTGGACTCCCAAAATCCACGCCACTAGACTCCCAAATCCATGCCACTAGACTCTCAAAATCCACGCCACTAGACTCCCAAAATCCAACCCACTGGACTCCCAAAATCCACGCCACTG
>VCRD01006565.1:0-20935 GCA_006783055.1 Trinorchestia longiramus
AAGTTTTGATTGTTTAAATTATGTTCTAAGATTATGATGGTAAAATATTAGGTGTTTCCATTATTTTGTCCACCACCTGTACTTCCTCAGGGTTCTGTTATATCCCCAGCAGTCTTCCCCCTCCTCTTCCAACTCTCATCGGGCCACAGCAGAGCACTGAACTCTTACCAGGCCCGAATAGGACTAGCGCACGACTCCATGTGTCCTGCCTGCGGCTCCGCGGACCAGACCACGAACCACCTCTTCAGCTGCCCCTACACCCCCACCCACCTTACTCCTCTGGACCTCTGACTGGACCCAGTGTCCACTGCAGCCTTCCTCTCCAGCGTCCCTTCACTCTCAACCTACTTGCCTCGTCCTATCTACCCCCACGCGAGCCTCCCCTGTACCCCTGAGTCCCCCTCATCCCTGGATCACCCACTAGGAAGACAGCAACCACCGAAGTCCTAGACACGGAACTTTGTGAATACCTTGGTACAAGGCAGTTCAAAGAATGTATTGACTGACGTTTGTTTAATGTATAAATGTTTTACCTTGAATGTGATCGACTTTTGTATGTTAAATGTTAATACGTAACGCTGTGATGAATACTCTTGTAACAGAATCAGTTTTAGAATCTGCTGGTGGTAGGGAACCATTTTACAGCACTTAGACTGTTTCCAGCGTCATTTTTTGCTTACCGTTGCCATATAGGCATTGGTGTCTGCACCATAACCAAAATACTGACTGTGTTCATTTAAATATAACTGGTTAGCGTAACTGTGGTTAGTCACGCTCCTGACTAACCACAGTCAGGGCAATATTTGATCGTTCTTTCCATATCCGAAAAATATTTCAGGAGTGAAGAGAATTCCTCTTCCAGATGGGAACTTTGAGAGCCTGATGTTTATGAGGGCAGCCAGCATCACGACTGGGCGATAAAAAAACCTTATCAGAGCAGAACACTTTGGTTGTCATTATGATCTTGGTAGGTCACTTATGGTATACTACAACTTATTAATTAGATTAGCATTTTTCTGCAGTGAATAAAGTGTATGCTGTCATAGAATCAATGTTAATTTCATAGATTTATTTCATATTTGTCAACACGTTAATCATTATCTGATCTTGACATGGTATAACTTTTTAAAATGATTTGAGTCTTAGCTATAACACGGGAATTGAAGTTCTGTACGTTTTTTTTCACGGTTATACTACTTAACATCCAAGTTGATTTCATTAAATATTATAAATGCTACAGGTTATCATACAGTGTAAGCTTCCGATAATTATTTTGCATGTTAACATCCTTAACGGTTGAGCTTCTCCGAAGATAATTCTTTAATCATTAGGTAAATTTGAGGTTCATGATGTTCACTTTTTACTTAGCTATGCTCACTGCTGTAAATCAAAATAATTTTTTTTGATTGTCTTACGGGAATTTCTAGTAGGTTTGAAGTGAAAATATGTACAATTGGTTCCCAACAAAAATAGGGACTTTTCGGTCCACTCACTGCCCATATTTTCGTAAATATTTTCCAGCTAAAATTAACAGTAGTAATAACTACTGTTTATCACTGCCTGGTTCATCCAGCTCGTATATCAAGGTCAGATTTAGCTACGGACAGTATTATTTAGAGCTGACACACAATAAAACAAGAAATAGCCGCTGTACACTAAAATCATCAGATAAATTTAATGCTGAACAAACCATTTCTGATTATCATTTTCACTAAAAGCGGGATTCTTATCTTAAAAAACTGTAATTTTTACTGGAAACTGAACTAGAATACGTTATATAATTGTATACTTTGTTTTAATTTCAGTCATTCGTACTAATACGATTATAGTCTCTATGACCCCAGAGATATAAAGAAATAGTATCAAAGCACCAGCTTTATACCCTTTATGACAATCTATTATAGCATCACGAGCGATAAATAAAAGAGTAATAGTAGTAGTTCATAACCATGTTACCGAACCATAATTCATTTTTGCTTCTCAGTGAATCGAAAGATCAGTGCGAAATGTTGGGGATGCAGCTCGTCTCGTTTCCGTTGACTGCAAAGGTGAGTTTCATTTCTGAAATTTATTAGCATTACTGCTACAGTGGTGTCCTTAGGACAAACAGAGAGTATTTTTCCTGAAATCAATGGTCTAACTTAAGCGCAGAGCAGAATTTAAAATACAGGCAAATTTATAGCAGATGGAGAAAAAATTGTAATCGGATCAAACGAAAGCTGTACTAAATATACTCTTGATTGAAAAATGACCGATAGTATACTGCAGAACTAATGCAATGGAAAGTTAGGACAAGGGTTAAGCCAAGGGTAAAACATTTTTATCAAACACTTTCCTTCAACAGCAGAACTCATTGTATGTCTCGCTGTTCTCCTAAAAATTTTGAAAGTATTTGGCCAAATTTTTCTGAAATACACTTGAAATGTATTTTGATGACATCGATATTTCAATATGTAACCAAAAAAATGTAAAATCTACTCATGGTTTAAAGAAATAGAAATAGAAATAGAATGAGGTGATACGAACGAGGCTTTTGGCTCATTCTTGGGTTGGTACTCAAGTCCCATGCCGTAATTCTAGCCAAGCGATGACATACACAAACTGACCACCGTAGCAGCAGGCCTCGAACCCGGGTCTTCTTGAATCGCAAGTGAGTTTGCTCACGAGTCGACCAAGTTAGTGGTACCAGTCAACCAAGCTGTCAAACAGTATAAAGCTAAACACCAAGAGAAAGAAGAAGTATAAAGTTTTATCATTTCAGAACTGCACATTTGGGCAGATATTGCGGTAGCGTACAGCATATGAAAAGAAAACTGTAACAATGATCTTGATGTCTTTTCAAGCCACCGAGCGATTGATGAAAATGTTTTTGGATCACACAGTATCTGTGCATGATGCACAAGGACCCCCCACATAAAATTAAAAACTTTAGGAGAGCTGCGAATGGAATGCATCGAGAAAATCAAGAAAAAATTCTGCCTTCTTGTCGTCTTCAAAAAAGAATCAGTAAAATATGAAAACTGTGTTTGGTGAAACTCAACTACACAGGAATCATATTTTCGTAATATCTATGTAAGTGGATTTGATGTATGAAGTTCGTTCAAGAGTTAGAAAACTACAATTGAAGGTTTAGGTTACCACCGCATGCACAATAATGAAATTTTTCACAATGTTCGAAAGTACATATAATGAGAATATCTTGAGCTTTTTGCAAAGTAGCTTTGGTAATGATCGATCACATGCAAATCCATATTCTACACGGTTATCAGAATTCATCCAAGTCAACCAATTTGAACAAACCCACCACATTGAATTTAGGAACTTTCAATTAGCTGAAATACGTCTGTTTGAATACTTTAACTCATATTATTCAAAATGTACCGCGAAGACATGGCATAGAATTGATAGAGTTTAGAATTTCATACCCAGTAAAACAAAACATATGATGGAAGTTCCTTCTTGACATTGCTATCGTATATCACCTTCTAACGAATAGAACGTACAGTTAATGAAATAAGTATATCCATCTGCTTGGTGCGAAAGCAATGATCGGATTTTGAAACTGATGTTTCAATTAAATTTGTCAATTACTTGCTTTAACGATTTTTTGTAACTAAAGTATACTATATTCTTTCAGACTATCGTCGTTTTATTGATGTTTGTCATGCCAATTGCAATCCATATTGGTTCCAACCAAGGAGCACATTAAGCATGAGCTACTGTATGAGTTTCATATTGGTGTTAATCAAGTGCAGCAACAAAATCTATCCAGAACGCTTATAGACACAATGCAATGAGTAAAGGAATTTTCAAGGGATGGTTTTCTTGTTTTCAAATTGAAGATTTTGCTCTGGAAGAATATCCAAAAGAAGGTCATCCCAAAAAAATTGATTCCGAAATTTGAAAGGGATTTTTCCAGAACCGCGTACCAAAACCTTTAGGCAGTTGGCAGGGCAAATGAACGGAGTCCATACAATTGTGCTACGGGAGTTGAAATACATTAGCAAGGTTTCAGTTGCTGGATAATGGGTCTCTCATGAGATGACTCCAGAGAACTGACAACAGCGTGTTGCTTGTTATCAATCGTTGCTTTCCTGACGTATTAAAGCATCATTTTTTGTTTAGGGTGGTTATAGGAGAGGATTAATGAATCCTTTATCATAATTTTACGAGAAGTCGATGTTGGATCACTCGAAGAGGCAAACCATTTCAACAACAGAGAGCTGAACTTCATCCAAAGAAGTTCAGATTTAGTATTTGACGAGACAGTTGAAAAATAATTCATCATGAACTGTCAGACAATAACAAAACAATTGACGCTAATCTTTACTGTCAGCAACTTTGTCGACTACAAGCACCATTGATAAAAAAGCTTTTATCCTCGGTCAACAGAAAAAGCGTTATCTTTCATCACGGCAATGCTTGAACTCGCATATCTCGACTGATCAAATTCTTCTTGGAAGAGCTTGTTTGGAAAACAACGCCTCATCCTTCTTATTCTCTTGACTCTTCTTTTTCTGATCATCATTTGTTTTAAAGACTATAGAACCATGTGGATGGTCTTAGGTCTAAAAGAATAAAAGAAATTGAAAATAAGTTGACAACATATTTTACTTTAACAACTACAGAATTTAACAACCGTGGCATATATCAACCACTCGATAGATGGAACAAAGTCATTGAATATAAAGGAAACTATATAAATGGACAAATATTTCAAATTCGTTGAATTAGTCATCTTTTTACGTATATCTTGAAATTCATCATTACTTTGGCACCAACCTGATATAAGAAATAGAAAATGTTGATTTTAAGAAACGTATCTCATTGAGGAATACCAGAATATAACATATGAGTACATAAGTGTGAAGAAAGAAGGATTGAATAAATTTCTAATAAAAACTGCCATGACCTTAAATAAAAATTGCTACAGTTTCGAATGGGATCCAAAAGTTTTCAAAGTGGTTTGTAAGACGCATTCATCACAAATACATCGTCCTATACAAACTTCATAAGAGACCTGAAACACATACCGTACATTTTGCGTTTCGAAATGTTTCTAAATAACTTATAAAAGTATAACAATACCTCAGGATATGATGCCAGTGTTTCAGGCAATCATTCTGCCACAAGCAAGCAACAAGTAAAAATCTTTTGGAACCATTACTTTTGCAGAAGTAAAGAACACTTTCTTCAAACCCAAAACATGACAGAACGGGATGCCATTCAGATGAAAGTGACAAAAAAACATTAAACCAGCTAGAGTTGTTGATAAGGTCTGTTCAGGCCAGGTTGAAAAAATTAAAGTAATGAGGTGTAATCCTATCGCCAACTTGAAGAGTGGTGTGATAAATTGATAAAAAATAACCGGCTAAAGTGTTGGTAAAATAAATACCATTCACTAGCTTTAACGCTACACAAGACAATGATCAAAACGCAGATAAATGAGGGACTTCGCGAGTGCAGAGCAAACACTTCTTTTCTAAAGAAGAAACACCTTGTGCGCCAGTAAACAGTTCACTACAGAAATGTTTACCAAAGAAGACAAGGATGTCGACAAAATACTGTCATATTTGTCAGAAGTTGAATAATTTGAAAAATTTGCAAACATTGTTTGTCGAAAATCAATCTCCGTCTTCAAACCGGAGAACATCGTTATCAATGGTGAAGCATGGTAGAAGCTGCCTTTTGATTTGGGGATGCTTTTCATTTACCGGTACAAAAGATCGTCACTCTATGAAAGGAGCAACGAACTCCCAACTATACTGTCGAATTCAGGAAAACTTTATTGGCAACTCTCCAGCAATTTAGTATAGAAAAACGTTGGGCATTTCAACACGCCGACGACCCCGAACATGCATCACTGCCAACGCCCGAGGACTCGATATGTACATGGTGTCACTGTTCTTGATTGACCTCACCAGAGTTCCGACTGAAATCCTGAACAAAATACGTTGAAAGACACAAGGGGACAATTTTTCAGGAAGTCATCCTACACATTTTAAAGTTACGTAGTGAAAATGTGTCAAAAAAATCGCGAACATGTATCTAAACTAAATTTCGTTATACAATTGGTATTTAGGAGCAATTTTGCCCCTGTAAGGGCACACTATTACAATCCAAAAATTATTTTCATCTGAAGTTATAAATAATTTTTGGCATTGCGTTTGAAAACATACCTTCTGTATATCAAAACTTGTCTTTAGTTATGTAACTCCATGTTGTATTAGTTATGTAAATTGTAAGGTGCACATTCATGAACGTTAGCTTGCTATTTATCAAGACACTAGTGATTTTTCTCTGAAAAATTGTTCAACAGAAATAACAATTTAAATTATAGGAACATTCACATTGGTTTTTGCTGTCATTGTTAGGAAATGAAAGACTGCAGTTGAAGATTTATGTTGCTGAAGAAGTTCGATTTTATTTAAGTTTTCTTCTAAGATGTAATTGGATTGATAAGCATGGTTGTCCAAGACCAGCGATGTTTAAACTGTAATGACAAGATAAAGAATTATTCAAATGGAAACTTGGTTCGAGACTAAATGTAACCGTTTCTCATAATTATGGTACTATGACACCTATACAATGCTCCAGTTCGATACTGTACCGTACCGCAAGTTAGCGCTCAAATCAAGCGCTAGTGTGAACGAGTCAGTTTGTTTCAAGATACAAATTATATCAGAGGAAGTTTAGAGTACAACTTTCGGTTACTACCTCGGGAAAACTCGAAGGAAATACTTAGAAGAAATTAAAGCGAACTATGACAGTACTATGAAGAACTTAACACAGCTGTGACTTTTTATCGACTGAAGAACATTGATTGATTATTCGTAAGGTGGAACGATCCGACATCTATATGAACAGGATATCTATATGCGCAGGATCTATATGCGCAGGTCTTATTTGAATCAGCCAATAGTTTAAAGTATGACATCGTTCAATTGGGTCATCGAATACTTTAGAGCCAAACATCGTACAATTGAATTAGCGAATACTTTAAAGCCAGACATTTTTTTTTCGATTGAGAGGAAACATAAGGGCCAAACATGATATGATCTATATATATTGAGACAGCACATCCGCTGAGACGATGCAATGTCGGGCTGAATACTGACAGAAGTATCACAAACACCAGAAATGACGCAGACGCAGTGCTAAAATGAGCTAATGATTTTATACTATGAAACCATCTACCGAATGAAATGCATTATCTAACGAAGGATTCAATTAGCATTCCGAATGTGTTTACCGAGTGTTTTCAATTCTTTCAGACACCCACCTTCAATTATTATGTCATATAATAGCGCAAAGGGACCTTCAGGGGGATGTGGTTAAAGATAATGCGAGACTGACTAAGTTGGAAGTAAAAAGCTAAATTAGTAATTGATTTAGATTTTGGATTATTTGAAGTGGATCTTTGAAGTGGAACTTTGGATTTGAAGTGACATCCTTACAAGATGCATGAGCGGAAAGCAAAGGATTAAAAATGAGGCCAATTTGCTGCAAGGAGATGATGTTCTCGTTAGACAATTGATGGCGGGAATGAAGAGGCGAATGCAACTGAGTATTGAGAGAAACGGAGGGCACACCGAAGGAAACGAACAATAGGAGGAACATATGGATTGTTTTTTATTTTAGTGGCATTTCTATTTAATAAACGGTTGAAAGTTATTAAAAAAATGGTTTTAAAATCATAAAATTCGAAGTTTAACAAAAGTGCGCAAACAGGTTTTCAGTATCGGTCACTAAAAATGCTGCTTAAAGAAAACGGTAGAATTAATTCTTATGGTATTTTGTACAAAGATGGAACAAATCTTAAGAAACAAAATGTGAATTCCCAATTTTTTGTAAGTTTGATAGTTTTTAAATTACAGCTCTTGAAAATTGGGTATCGTGTTTTTGGGACACCCCGTATACTGTACACATTTGTAAATACAAAGCCCTGACGGGTTCATGTATAAAAATAAGTAAAAAAATGAATAAATAAATGTATATGTAAATATATACTCAGCCGTTAATCAGTCTCCGTTGAAAAATTTCATGGCCACATAATTCTGTGCAATGTTCCTTTTTCGCCTCCTACTGTCTCTTTCCTTTTCACTTCCTTTTTTTGTACAATCTGTACCAAACTCTTTTCTTTAGCTCTTTCCTGGTGGCACCGACCGACCGACCGACCCCCTTGTTTGTCATATATGAGATTTTCGGTGATAATTATACCTAGATCTCTCTGTTGCCGTACTGGTTCAATAGGTATGTTATTTGTCGTGTGTTGGAGATGCCACTTGTTTTGAAGAAACATGCATAGTATAAAATAAATTTGAAAAGACTACATTAATAAGACAACCCTCACCTAACTCATATATTGATTCTAAAGCATGAATTCTCCATCAAAACCATTGACGCAAAAAAATCTGTACGGAACGTGCCGTTCGATTTCTAGAACAAATCATACGGAAGTTTTTTGTCGGTTTGTTGAGACCTAATAAACCTATCAATCCTGTAATCATTGCAGATATCAAGACTCGCTTATTAACAGTAGAAACACAACTAGCAATGCTCGTTAGTACCAACAGTTTTGAAATGTTCATACAATTAATTATTGTATCATTTTCAGGATCGGGTTATTATCAGTATCAGAGCCCGTCAGTGGTTCTTCTTTGACTTGAAGCGTCAAGCTGACGGCTCGTATACTGCTACGTACAGCGATTTGGCGCTACCGAGTGACTACCCTTTCAACTGGCATCCGAATGATCCGGCATATGGAAGTGAAATCTGCATGGGAATGGGAAACATGGCATCGGGAGAGCCGTTTGCGTTCTACGATTTTCTATGTACGACTGCTGAAGACCGCAGTCTTTTTTGTTTGGTGTAAAAATAACTGGAAGGCAGCTCTAATTCAACTGAAATTTTTTTTATGCGAATGCGTTTATTATTCAACAGTACGAAATTATTCATTACAACTTCCATTGTGGTCATCGAACCCTGATATGGAGCCTGCAGCCAAGATCTCTTTAAGCTCATGAGTGCTTTAGTTTGGAAGTGGTCCTTGTCTCTAAAACACCATGATCATGGGATATGAAATGCTTTAACAGCTCGAGAACAAAAATGTCTCAGCATGCTTGACATGTTAAGTATTACATCTTTAATGCCTATAGAAAATGTTTGCTTGTAGCTATTGAACGATTTGATCTCAAAAATGTTTCGTAATAACACGATAACTAGCTCTCTGAAATTGAAAAATACGTCCATTTCTAAACTCATTCGTAGTTTGTAAAGAGATTGATGAATGTATCGATACAAGAATAAAGGAGGAACAAAAACCAGATCTAAAATGTGCGACAGAATTTCAAATAATTTAGAAGCGTCTTCAGAAGTTGGATGAGAGTCTTATCTTAGCACTAATAGTAGGTGATTGTCACTCACTGTCGAACAAAAATGGGCTAAGAGCATATTTTCCCAAATTGATATTACTAATAAAGTTAAAGTTCAATGGCAACTAAAAGGTATTTGGTCTAGGAGCAAAGCGTATAAGGCATTACGACGAAGAAGGCATATAAGACAAAGTACTGAGCGTAAGCTGGGTTAGTGAGCATCAGATAGAAAATTAGCCTAGGCCTACTGGAAGTCTCAAACTTCATCTATGATGATAGGACGCACGGTGATTTTTTGAGCCAAAATGTTGGAAAAAGTGCGTCCTATATGACATCAAGTACGGTAATTAATTATTTATAGTTTTTTGTGTAATTAACACTCGTAATATGTAATGCCTAATTATAGCGTTCTCGCCTGTAAAATGACTTGAGAGCCAGTTGAGTCGACATTCAAAGCGTTTTTTCCCAATCATGAATGGTATGAATGTGTCATTAACTAAACTGCTTTTCGATAAACGATATCATGGTGATAAATTTTATTGTGTTCTGATGAATTTTCATGTGATATTTCCATCAACTTTTTTGTTCTTAACTTATTAACAAACACAACCTTTGTTCATCGAATTTTGGATAATTTGGTTGAACACATGACTAAAAATATGGCGGCTGAAGTTTCGATGTTTAATTCATTGTAGTTTCTTCAGTACAATGGATTTTAGATTAAATATCAGCTGTGCAGCTGTGCATAAAAACAGTTTGTTAGGCTCGTTTTTCACAACTTTTTCTGCTGTAAAACAGTGCGATCGTGGACTCATATCGGCGACAACTTTTAAGTTGTCGGCTGAACTTCTGCGATAAAAAACAAAAAGTTTTAAGTGAAATGAACTGTATTGAACCAAAATAAAGTGATTGCTGCTTCGTTAAACAGAAGCTGCTGAGCTTCATTCGAATTTTAGTTTCATCCATAATATATAAAAAATTCCTAATATAAATCCACAAAGTAAAATAATGGTATCTAACAATTTATTAATAACCAATCTAACTCTATATTAATCACTGTCGTTGCAAAAGCACAATAAAAATGTTTCATTATTTTCCTACATCCATACGATTTACACTTTAGTCTCGGTATTTGTCTCACTTCAAGTCATATTTTGCAATTTTAAAAGCTTTTACACCGTGTGGGGAAAATAATACAACACGTTGATTAACTCGTCAGATTGCACATTTATAGACCACGTATAATTACGAAAATTAGACTTCATATAAACAATAGTGTAAAAATGTTAATAATATATATAAACCCACAAATATTTAATAGAAAAATATATAGGAGCATGTATAATAAATACGTGAACAAAAGTTTACAACACATTTCTAGATATACATATATTAATAGTTCATTGCATAGCCCTTATTAATTATGGCTTCGAGACGTTCATAGTAGTTCACTATTAGCCTTTTAGAAAAATCGGGCGTAATCTTATTCCATTCTTCAATGCAAATTTCTTTGAGTTCAGTGATGTTATTAGGACCTCTCTTCTGAATTTTCAATTTCAATTCCCTCCACAAGTTTTCGGTTGGATTCATGTCCGGGAATTGACTTGGCCATTCTAAAATGTTTATCTTTTCCATCCTCAACCATTCCTTGCTTTCGTTTGCAGTATGTTTTGGACCGTTGTCTCGTTGAAATTTCCATCCGCGTTTCAATTTTAACCAACGAGCTGAAGGTAGGATTTGCTCTTCCAATATTTCGCGATATTTCGTGCCATTCATGGTTCCTTCAGTGATGTAAAGTTTACCTACCCCTGCTGAGATGAAACATCCCCACACCATGATTTAGCCACCTCCAAACTTAACAGTAGGTATGGTGCATTTTGGTTTATACTATTCGTTTGAATGCCTCCGAACATTGTTTGTGTTGTTTCTCCCAAATAGTTCGATTTTAGTTTTATCTGACTACAGTACTGAGTTCCAAAACGTTGCTTGCTTGTTCAAATGGTTGGTGGCATACTTCAGTCTGGCCTACACGTGACGTTTCTGGAGAAGAGGTTTCCTACGAGGGGTGCGGGAGCGAAGACCTTCATGGGTGAAGAGCCCTGCTGATCGTGTGTTTGCTGGTTTTCATTCCAAATGCCTTGAGATCATCCTTCAATTCTTCAGGAGAAGTTTGAGGCCTCTGCATTACTGTTTGGACCAATTTTCGAGCATCACAGTTGTTAATCTTCCGTGGACGGACAGTTCGAGGCTTGCTGAGAGTCGTTTTCCGGCATTTCCACTTACGTTTTATGGTTCCAATCAAGGCTATAGGAACACACAATTATGCACTTATCTTCCGATATCCCAAATCTTCAGTATGGAGCTCTACAATACGTTCACAAATATCTTGGCTGATGTCCTTATTCCTACCCATGCTTAAGACTTTTCAGAACGAAACCTGCTGAACCAATGACGCGTTATTGGAGATGAATGCTGACGAAAAATTGGTTGCCATATATTAAAATGTTTTAAAAGATTCTGGAATAATCCTACTATACTTTTCATGTATAATCTTGAGAAAAAAGGCGGGTATTGTGAACTTTTGTTCATGTATTTATTATACATGTTCCTATATATTTTTCTATTAAATATTTGTGAGCTTTAGATATATTATTACCCTTTTTATACTATTGTTCATATATAGTCCAATTTTTGTAATTATACGTGGTCTATAAATGTGCAACCTGATGATTTAATAAACGTGTTGTATTATTTTGCCCCCCACGGTACACGCTGGAAAAAGTCAATAAAAATCACGAAAATAACGGCTATACTGATATAATAACATATATCGTAAAAAAGCACTACACACACTAAAATCATTATCTGTAATCATACCAACAATGATAGTGAAAAAAAAGAAAGTTTGAGTGCCGTTCAAAATTTGAGTTGAAATATGTAAATTACGAGTTATGGCTGACTTGATTTAGTCAGTTGGGGATGCTGAGACTTCTATCGCCCTCCTTTTGCTTCTCTTTGTGCTTTTCCCTATCTCTCTCCGGACCCAGAAAGAGTTTTTTTAATTCAATTATGGGTTAGTGATGGTGAAGTTGTTGCATGCTCATCAAGTTGTAAAGTCACATCTAAAATAATTTACTACGTTAGTTACATATAGGAAATTTTGAATCGGTAATATTTGTGTCACCAACAATACTGTACAAACACCTAATTATATATTTCCGATTATTTGGATATTCTACCTTATTTGATGAACAAATCGAAGTTAATGAAATCAAATTGCATCACAATCTGTTTTTGCTCTGAGTGAAGAAACTTTCTTTAAAAAGGAGAACACACACTGTCTTATTGTTATTCATATGCATGATGTAAGCTTGACACAAAAACTGCCAGAAATTCTGAAAGCCTACAAAATATTAATTTTGTCACTGGTCGCTATATTCTTCAACTACGCATAAAAGTCTTGTCGGTAGTGAAGTATAAAATTTCTTGATAGCCTCAGAATGTTCTCTATAAGAAAACTGTTCCAGCACATGAATGTTTTTTTAATGTTCGGGATAACATGCATCATGTTAATATAATAAAATGAATTGCATTACTTTTTTCAAGTTAGATAACATTTGAAACTATTCATTCATTGTTTTAACTTAAATTAATTTGGATACTCTAACATACTAATCCAATAAAAATTCCACTCCTTGAAAGCCCTCAATATTCTTTTTCAAGGCACAGAAAGTGATGTATCAGTCCAATAGGAACAAACTTTTGCAAATACTCGAGAAAAACTATTAATTTATGAATTAAAATCATATTGCTATTTTTTGAAAACTGGCCGGAGAAGATAGTGTCATTCAGGTAAAGATACTAAAATAAATTTTTAATTAATCGCTATGTGAGACTCAATTTTTGTCAAAGACTAGCTTGAATTAGGCTACATAAACGCAGTGCTATGCCTTATTCCGTTACCGGAATGAAAAAACTGTAACAGAAGTGATTGTAGAAAATAAAACTAAATTATGTAACAGTACTTTTGAAAAAACAAAATGAACTACGTAACTTTGTTTCTAATTAGGTTATTTTTGATAGCCTAATAAACTAAACATATGTCAACCAGTAATACACGAATTAGTGTGTCTACAACAATGCTCAACAGAAGCACGACAGAAAACGGACGAGTGTCTGTCTCCTTGCTCAGTCGGCCGTCATGCCCTAAGGTTGTAAATAGAGAAGATCCTATCCTTAATGCAACAAAGGTATCATGAATACATCTAGCCTCCAGACACACACGTTCAAACTACTTAGTAGTACAGAAAGTACGTTTGGAAACGTGACATCATGATGAATTTTTCATTATTTTTAAAGTAAAAACTCAGAGTTTCTGCACCTACGATAAAAGTATTTTTCTCTAGGTTACTGAATATATGTATCAATAAGCATTTAGTTAACTTCTTCTGAAAATTTTTCATAAAATCGAAAAGAGTCATTTTTCGACTGTTAATTATTTAAGTACTTGTTTAAATTAATTGTAGAAAATCAACAACGGAAAGAACAAATCAGAGCTAATATATCATAAGAAACATTTATCGAAATTTTCGCTTTCGATAGGATTAATGCAGTTTCCGAACTACTGTACTCATACAGAGAACTAGGAATACGTAGCAAAAGTACCTATATAGTAAGAGGCGGATGGATAGTCGTTGCAGTATTATTTTTGAAGTGGGATTATTATTATTTTTGAAGAGCTTCAGCGCCGTCGCGTTCAGTGGTTCCGTCCGGTCCCAAACCACCCAAATTGTCAGTATTGCATTTGTCTAGTCTGTACAGACTTCAAGGATTCGATGCAAGTGTGGAGCGGGTTCGTCGGGCTGTGAGCTGATGGTGGAAACTGATCCTGCTCCATCGTCGGCAGACGTGACGTTCTACTTCTTCCTTGCTTGCACCTACCTATATTTTGTTTTTTGAATAGAATTTATTTCATTTTGTTTTGTTGTGCAACCTAGCATCAATTGTTTGACGCGTACTCCATATTTTAACCGCTTTAACCAGAACTCTAAATAAATAACTTAACGTTAGACTATTGTCTAACTTTAATTAAAATTACTTAAATACGAGTGAATTCGTCTAATAATGAGGGTCTGAAAAGACTCTCAACTCAGAATTCTACTCTGTAAGTTAAAATTTCCTCTTCCTTTCTAAACGTAAAAACTACTTCTATCCTTTACTATCTATGTGGAGTACGCTTCTTTAACTATTTTCAGTCTATCTTTAAATTTCTAACACGCCTAGCAGTTTCCGATGGAAACACTGAAAGAGTACGTATCTTTTAGGTTTGTATCAGGCATTCGTAAGTTATCTGAGATATGACTATACAGAAATTCTTCTAATATTCTATACTGAAATTCTTCTAATTCTTCTAATATTCTTCTAATAATTCTAAGTCAATTATTAGAGTAATTAATTTGTTAATTTTCTACAGTACAAATAGATTGGGTGGTTGCTACCAGCTTTGGGACAGCGACGGGCGAACTCTTTCCAGTGCATAAGTCCTCGCGGTCAATGGTAGGTTACTCGCCTGAAGTTAGGTCCCTGAATTTCATTTGGCATTAATAACATCATTTACCCGGTATTCTGTAGAAATTCATAAGAATCTATTATTTAGCGGCAGGAAGAAGTGGGAGGCCAAAGTCATGCGTCTGTAATCTTGGAGCACGGTTCATCGGTGCCCTTTGCCACTGGAGCTCAGCGTACGCTACCTAAGATTCAGATTTAGCGCGGTGCGGATGATGGACTGCCATTCCGGCTCTAGACCCCTGGGACCGACAGACTCGAGCGTGGGGGTGCTGAAGCTAGCCGTTCTCTCCAGTTTTCTATTTACGTTCTGGCTCTTGCACACCTCAGTTTAAATGTTACCTTAGTTGCTTGAAAAGACGCCAGTTTTATTGGAGGGACGGCTTAAAACCCTAACCATTTTTTTTGTTGACGGTCAAGTCGTCAAAATTATTTAATAAAATCACTTAAATATAAAAATATTTAATCGCTACTTAATTTGAAGTAAATAAATTAGATTAAAAAACCTTGACTGTTACTCATGAAGTGTCGTGAACCTTTGTGGCGTGCAAAATTCGCGACACACTGGAGAAAGTACTTTTCAGCGTAACATAAAAAAAAGAAGTGGCAATAGGTTCTGTTTTGTGCTACGCTCTTGGTGAAGGTAAAATAGAGGGTTATGTTATCGGCTTATAGCATAGTTTCTATTCACTAAACAGAGTATGTATACTTTATGTTTGACACATTTAGGTCTAAACCCAGGAAATTGAAACAAGTCACATATGATTAAGATTGATAAATCGGTAGATATATTTAGAGTTTCAGTTGATAAAAAGTTGTTAAGTTTCACATTCGCTCGTTACGAAGCATTTATAACATCGACACATGAACTTCATGACTACGTGGAAAAAATCCTCAATTACGTTTAATATTACCAAAAGATATATCAGAAAAAAGTAAAACGTGTCCTCGGTTGCAATGATTGAAATAACGTTAGAGGCTAAGTGGAATTACTGTAGCTCAAAAAGTTTTTTGTTTTTCATATAGTTATGTTCATAAAGTATTCATAAGCATCTGTAAATGCACGTCAACATTCCACTAAAATAAAAACTAATTTAAAAGTATGTTAATAGATATGAATAGGCGGGAATAGTGCTAGCAAAGCAATTTCCCTGACAAACATGGTGTGCAACACATAATAAAATAAAATGAGTTTAATATCATCTATTTGCACAAAAACACTCAGTAAGCTTGTTCATTAGACATTGGTATCACACCGGTTTATTTATTTCACTGTTAGAATTTATTGTAAATTAAAAAATTTCGGTCCTAAGCTCCCATTAGCTTGCAATGTACGTTTCAGTAAAAAATTTGTTTGAAACCGTATGAAGTATTATTTCAAATAATACGTAGAAAAGAAGCAGAATTTTGAAACTAAAAGACCTACAACTATGAAAAAATACGACAGTTTCAACCTTCCTACTAGTAATAAGAATGATTAATCATTAACATTTGAAATAACACCGTTATTAATTAAAATCTTGGGTGAGTTGAAATTAAAATGAGGATTTAAATATGAAATATGGTAAGTCCACTCTGTTATAACAAATGAAGATTAAAATACCTTACTTGGGATATTTGGTATCAACACTTTTATGCTACATGTAATTTTTTTCAATTCAACAATAAAACGGTGGAATATTAGCTTAAGTTTGAAAGATTAGTTTGTTTATTGACATTATGTTTTTCTTCAGTTCATACTGAAATTGCAGGGCAGCAATGCACGTTAGGCAATTATAGTTTGCTTCATCACACTTTCTTTTTTGTTAAGTCATATGAATAAGTTACCATTCGTTTGTGACTTCGAGATTCGAAGTGATACCAAGTTTGTTTTGATTTTTTTTAGTTATTTGTTTATGTTTGTATGCGTACAGTTCATTTCAAAGGAATATACCTAAGATTCATTGCGCTGATGATCCAGTATCAAATGCACCAAAGCTGATTATAAAATTCAGTTTGCAATTTGGCTTTTCATCACTGGTAGTGGGTGGAAGAAATTTTACACATCAGCCAGTAAATTGAGAGTGATATAATGAGGAAAAAACACATTTGATCTTGAGAATAGGTAGTCTTTGTTCAATCAGGGTCCTGCCCGAGTAAGGTTTGTTATGAGAGGGAATGCATGATCCTTTTTTATGAAATTTCTTTTGAATACTATCATAACAGCAAAATTCATACATTTCTGTCAGTATTTTTGAAAACTTTCAGATGTTTCCCCAGATCAAGCCACAAAAAACAAAGTGCAATAACTCTAGAGATTGGATAGCTAACTCGTATTGTAGTTTTTCGTCATAGAGGTGTTTCGCTCTAAGAAAAGTTACCGTTCCGTTAACTTTGTAGCATGGTCTCTCCGCACTGAATGCAAAAAACATTTTTGATGGTACCAGACTCTCAAATATTTTTACTTTCTGTACTGATTTTTTATATCATTTATAACGCTAGGGTTAAGTTCGGTAGTTTTCATATTGTATCCATGGAAACCAAGGACTACTATTAACAGGACGTGCACCGCCATATAGCTGACTACGCTAGCGGAGGCCATTGCATTTTTAGCAACATAACAATTTCTATCGGACAAATTGATCAAAAATTACTTCTTTCAAGTAATAACAGCGATAATAAGGTTTTACAGTGAATTTTAAATGTTTTCAAGCACTGTAATGCTTTGAAATAACAATTTTAACCGGACTTAACATGTATTATCAAATGAGCTTACTGGCCACTTTATAGAAAGCCAAATTGCTGCAGTTTTAGACTTTACAAATTGATTATAGGTAAACCTTTTCCAATGCAAACAACCAAACATATAAAGATTCACGCATATAAACAAACAGACATAGAAGCAAAAACTTACCAAACTGCAGCGATTAGTCAGCCAACCGGGCTTTCTTGACAGAGGTCTGAAGAAGGACTACATTCTTTTGCTAGTCTTTCTCTGGGGGATTGACAGCAAATTTGAGGGGTTGACAGCAAATTGAGTGAGTGTAGTAGTCGTCAGAATACTGCCTTTCTTTGACTCGTACAGTTCCTTGACGTCTGCAAATGATGCCGTGTCTCATTGTCAAGACTGATCTTCTAGCCCTTCTCACTGATTCAGTTATTGCGGATGCAGTTGTTTAGCAGATGTAGTTCCAGTTGTTTAGCAGATGTACTGTGTCAAAAAGGAGAAACTAGACACTCTCGTTGTCAAGAGGATGCTCGGCTGTGGCACTGCAATGACCTAGTGATTAGAATAGAACTGGCCTTGCAGTCTCGGTTTTTCTCGGCCATGCCACTCAGCACCCCACCAGAAAATTAAACAGTTGGGAAAATCTGTACTTCATCTCCCAGGAGAAAAACATTGTTCAGTGGCAGTGCCTGGACTTTGTCAATTGTTTCCCTCAGCACCTGGTCCTTGTCAATAGATGAAGTGATGTACTTCAGCTTGCGTTTGCATGGCAGCACCAAGAAGTCTCTGAGCTGTTCATAATTGAAGGGTGGACAGCACTAGTAGACGACTTGCATTTTTCCCGTGAAAAATATTTAGTAGACTACTGGATCGTAATCGACTCTGTCAGTGCTGTGTTAGCGACAGCACGTGACAGCTAAAGTAGACTACTCGACTTAGTATCCTTTAGATTTGCTGCCGAACGCGTATTTTTGCCCTGTATTGGGACTACAGCTCTACCTAGGCGTCTTTTAAAGCTGCTCTGTGATTGGTTGCGCGAGAGGGCTAGGTCCCGCCCCTCCTCCTTCTGGTATAATTATTTTAGTCCAAATAAATTAATTATTTTGCAGCTCCACCAATAGTTTGGTATATTTTAAATATCACTGTGTACTTTAAATACTAAATATAAAAATGCTAGCACTTGTTTTAATTTTAAAATGCAGTTTTAAAGAATACGCTCGTTCATACGAGTATATGCAAGAAAAGTTTTTCTCAGCAGAAAATGTGAAGGTTTCAGTGTCGTACTGAATTAAATAGAGTTTGTTGCTTCTGTGTAATGAAGCAACAATTTTTTATAGACAAGGTAATTCTATTGTTTATTTAATTTTGTCTTGTTCCTTTAAGTATTGTCTTACCGTCGTAAATTTCAGTGATAGTATTTTTAAACCAGAAAAACTTCCTAGATAGTAACTATAGCAATGTTAACACTGGGATCTCAGGGAAAGGAAAACAAATACTGAATCTATTGGTTTCCAAAAATGTTGATATATAGAGAATATAATACAACCCGATGAAATTTTAAAATTCCTGAACATAAAGGTATTTTTTGAATACATCTATCATGATAGGTAATACAATGATCAATAAAAACTTTAAAACGTATATTCTGACGTTATTTTAAGGTTCTGGGTTTAAAACAAGTCGGAAAGTCTGGTGACAGAAAGAACACCAATGAGTGGTTAAAAATAAAGGTATTGGAGGTTGCATCTTCCATGATTATTAACATTTGAGGTTCGACAAAAAACAATAACCGATTTTATTCAGAGCCTAACAATTGGAAAACAGATTATCATTGCATATGTGAAAATAATTCCTAATGTGCAGGTGTGAGTATGACAAAAAAGTCAAATCGCAAATTTGAACTACCTTTGTGTGCATGAAGTCGGAATGTGCTTGTGTACTATACGGGTAATTTAATCAATGACAACAAAATAACTGATCATGTTGAAAGCGTACGAGCAGAAATAAATTATCATTGCTTCTAATAAACTAATAGAATGGGTATGTAGAACAAAATAATTCGAATTACTTAGTGCGTTATTATTTTCTACTCTCAAATTTTTCAATCTAATATTGAAACCTATAATATAAGTTCTTCGAATGTGAATTATTGTTAATGATTGAAAGCGTATTGTTTAGCTAATTTTTCTATGAAAATTATATAGAAGGTAATAGTGAAATTTACCATTATTACTTTCAGTTTTTTCCTTAACCATGAAGTTACGTTATTGTCTAGGTGTTAAATGTCAAGACTGAACGATAAATTTCAACACTAAATGAGTATTAATACTATTTCTCACACAAACAGATATTACCTTGAAGGTTGTAAGAGGAAAGTTGGAATATGTTCCATAAATGCCACTTATATGTGGGTATACTGATCAGTGAAATGTGTATCAAATACAGAGGCTTCATTTAGAACATGACTTTGTTGATGAGATCATTCTGAAAATTGTCTCGATGGAGGGTAAGAAGAATAAATCTCATTACTCGGGGAATGTATTTGTTCTTCGTGACCCGAACTTTTTCATTAATGCGCCTTATTACCTGTAAACTTTGTTTTCATCATTCACCAATGGTCAGGTTTTCTGAGCGATGCATAGGAGCAGAGGTTTCACTTTGTCGGGTGCAGCCACCTTATTGCCTAAAAGCAGGGTTACTGTACTCTTACTAACTTAAAATTGAGGAAACTCGTTTACAGTAAAATATGAAAGCACTGGCAATTTCACCCAAAGCGGTTCTGACTCATCACGGGTGAAATATCCCTGAGGTTTGTCATTTTTGTTAATAACTTATGCAGCGGAATTGCACTGCAAATTTTAAGGTCGGTTACTTTGGGATTTCTATTAAATGTAGTTACCATTATTAACCGAACATTCACTCTCAATATTCTTTTCCACCTCCAGATGTTGGAATATGGTTATAGTTTTTCATGGAAATTTAACTCTGTGGAACGTATTTTTCCTGGTCAAACGTATCGATGTGTTCGGAAGTATTTCACTGTCGTAAGTGACAGCGTTGCACGACGCACATTTCGACATCCAATTTTTGAGGTGACATTGAGGAAATTCCTCGAGTTTTAGCTCCTTCCTCTGCTTGACTGTTCAGCCGACATGGGAAGTCGGAACAGACTAATAACTTGACGAAATTATATACTACTGTGATTTCTATTCAAAATTTTCAATTTATAATCAGCAAAACTTGTTCTTTAACCCGTTTTACCTGAGGACGCTTGTTTTTAAGGCTATTG
>VCRD01006566.1:8779-18816 GCA_006783055.1 Trinorchestia longiramus
CCGTGTTGTATTGCTGCTCCAACATTAAACATTCCACCGTGTTGTATTGCTGCTCCAACATTAAACATTCCACCGTGTTGTATTGCTGCTCCAACATTAAACATTCCACCGTGTTGTATTGCTGCTCATCGTCTACCAAAACTTATTTCGAAAGACACTTTTCATTTACCCCACCTCCCTTCCCCTCCCTGCCTCTCTCCCATTAACCTGTTGAAGTGAATGCGAATACTCAGTAAAGTTAAAAACACCTAGCCTGCAGTTAGAAGCTCTTGAAAATGAATAAAAATGAAGTCGGTGCATTTACTCAGTAGGAAATAAGAGCGAGGCCGACAATATATGCCGAGTTAATTCTCCCCTTTAACAAAAAAATTTTAAAATGAGCGCAAAAAACACTGAATATGACGAAGGCAACACAAAAATAGTTCACTAGTACATGCGCACGTGATACAATTCATTTGTTTTTTCAATGAATTCCATTGCCCCACTGGCCACTGGCACTGCCTTTCCGAAGAAGTTTCCATATTGAAGGGGAAGAAGGCTATTAACGAAAATAACACGAAGTTTTTAGTAATCCGCCACCTTTGGTATCCACAATACAATGCTTACAATACATATATACCCATTCTATTCAGAAGTCAATAGTTAGCCTTAGATAAACACTTTATTTCAGCTCCTTCGTAATGGCTTGTTTAAAAGTTATTTCCCACATCTAATTCAGCAGCGAGGGGAGAAAAATGTAGGCATATATAAATACAGAACAGTTTCTGTTTTTTAGAATAGATTATTAGGCGTGGAACTACAGAAATCTTCTGCAGAAAGTTTCATGTCCTCATGCTTCGCTCTCTACTCCTCTACCAGCTTGGTCGACTGGTGAGCGAGTCTGTTTTCGAGCGGGAAGACCCGGGTTCGAATCCCGCTGCCGACATGGTTGACGCGGCTAGAAATACGGCATGGGACTTGGGTAAACAACCGAATAATTATCGAAGTAATTATCCGACCCAAGAATGGGCCAGAAGGTTCGTTCCTATAGCCTCATTCTATTCTATTCTATTCTATTCTATTCTAACTTCTAACCCCCATAAAAAGAAATCCAAAGGGGTCAAATCGCAAGATCTAGGAGCCCAAGGAATATCACCAAAACTTGAAATTAATCGATTTGTGAAAATTGTCTTCAAAAGATGAATTGATTCCTTTGCTGTATGGGCTGTTGCACCATCTTCTTGAAACCACATATTCCTATCTTGAATTTGAGGTCTTAAATATTCAATGAATTTTCGATATGCAGCTCCAGTTACAGTCGCGGTTTCTCCATTCTGATTTTCAAAAAAATAGGGACCAATAATCCTTTCACTTGTCATACCGCACCAGACAGTAACCTTTTGTGAGTGAAGTGAGATTCCTTGGGCTCCTAGATCTTGTGATTTGACCCCTTTGGATTTCTTTTTATGGGGGTACTTAAAGTCAAAAGTATACATTAATAGGCCTCGTACTTTGGAACATTTGAAAGAGAACATTTCTCAAAAGATTCGCAACATTCCTCCCGAGATGCTAAGAAAAGTGATGGATTCTGTTACGAAAAGAATGCGCATGTGCATAAACCAACATGGTGGACATTTAGATGATATCCTATTTAAATAAAAACTCCAAAACCCTTTCTTTCGCTTGCAATTTACCTGAAGTTTCTATCTCAAGTAGTTTTTGTATAAATTAATTCTAAATGTATCATGTGACCTTTGCCACACCCTTTATTTAACTATTGGACCTACACGTGAAAATTCAAGCGTTTTCACTAAATTTTTTCGTTTGATTTGTCAGTGGACGCGAGCTTTGCGAAGGAGCTTCCACATTGATGGATGTGCCTTTCGTATCTACAATACAATGCTTACAATACATGTATACCCTACCGAATATTCTCCTATCTAAATCCTTAAGAGCGTCACAGAGAGACGGACCAAGCAAGCAAGCAAGCAACAAACTGCGTATTATTATATAGTAAAATTAGCCCGTGCTTAAACTGACCATCACGAGGCACAGACTAGAAACAGAGGAGTATGCATACCTGCTTTAATTATATAGGAACATAGAGAAGCGATCTGGCATGATGTCCGCGTCGTCGAGGCGTGACCTGGATGTGACTTCTTCTGACATGTTAGAACAAATCTCGTCGTTTTACAGAATGAACCTTGAATCTTTCATTTAATTAAACATTGAAAAAGCTTCCTATGAATTATTTTTAATCACAATTTAATCGTAATTTTCTCCACGAATTTTTAATGTTTTTTGCAACATTTTTTACAAATTGTCATTTTCTTACAAACGAGAAATTTAAAATTATGAATTCGTTGGCCTAGATCAACATCACGGACTATACTTGCATTAATGTTTATATGTTTATCTTGACCAGTGTAGCATACAAGTGACAAGGCTCTTTCACTTGTGTCCTTCTCCTTCTCTGAGTTGTTTCTTACATTGCCACAGAACTCACTCAGTTAAACTGGCCCGCAAAGTACCCAAAATTACTATATTAAATCAGTACTCCAACAATCCGTAAGTCATCAATGTCATAATTCATCAGCAAAATATTAGGGGCAATAATATATTTCAAATATTTGAACTGTAATTATCTGAGGCTTGAGAAGTAAGGCATGCAACTAATTCAGTCTGGAAGTAGCAATCTTCAAATGGGTAACTGGAAGCTCGACAGTTTCCATCACTTAAATAAAGAGCTTTGATTGCCCTAATGGGGATAGAGGAAGTCAAATTTACTGGTGCGAGGTGCATTCATATTTTTTGACTCGTTTGTGTTCAGTCACGGCAAAATGAAGGCTAATAAAAACTATCACGGAAGTGTAAGTACTGAAGCCTCGCTCCTGAACAGCGTACGCGCACCAACCACACTCACACTACCGGCACCACCACCATGCACCACCTTCACTGTATGAGTCCATCCAAACATCATATGCACCGAAATGATCTATATAATATGTATAATATAATCATTATATAATATATAATATGCACTGTGATCATTATAAAGTGCACTTCTCAGTAGTGCAAACAAGCGGCGCATAGAATAGAATAAAGCAATAGGAATGAGCCGTTTGGCCCATTCTTGGACCCAAAATCCATGTTCTCTGTTACCAAAGTCCCATAGACGTGCTTTTTAGGGTAGTAGTTAGCTCAGTGCCCTTCATTACTACTTTTTTAATGGATAATCAGCGATATATATTGAGACTAGAAAATTTCAGACGTGGATATATCCTTAATACGCGTTACATCATAAAAATGTATTAGTTTCAACTTGGACAAAGATTAATAATTATCAGTGTATTGTAGATATAACGAACCATGATTCAAGTAGTAATGCGATTCATACCATTGTCTCAGAAAAATGTTATCACATTCTTCAATTATCTCATAAATATGAGCTCTTTTTCGACGCATGCGCGTGCGTTGTCGTTCAGAGATACGCTAATGTGCGAGTGCCTGCAGTTGTAACTGCAGTGTAGCAATGAACACTGTACAACTGACGCAGAATAGTTTTAATAACTTTAAACAAACGCACGTAATGAATGTATGAACAACTGTACGCACTTTCATGTTCAAAACGAACATCAATTAATAAAAAGATTAACAGAGATTTCGCGACCGGATTAACGGGAATATATTGACAAAATAAACAAAAGTTTTGTAGCGGGATTAACGAGAAATTTGTGGCGGCAGTGTGAGAGGAAAGATTGTGACGAGATCAACAGAAAGTTCATAGAGGGATTAACGAAAAGTTCGTGGTAACATTAAAAGAAGTGTTACAACAGGATAAACTGGATATGCATGGTGAGATTACCGCGATGTTCGTAGTAGGATTAAGAGAAAGTTCGTGGCAGGATTAAGGGAAAGTTCGCAGTAGGATTAAGGGAAAATTCGTAGCAGGATTAAGGGAAAGTTCATGGCAAGATTAAGGGGAAAGTTCGTGGCAGGATTAAGGGAAAGTTCGTGCCAGGATTAAGAGAAAGTTTGCAGTAGGACTAAGGAAAAGTTCGTGGCAGGATTAAGGGAAAGTTCGTGGCAGGATTAGGGGAAAGTTCGTGGCAGGATTAAGGGAAAGTTCGTGGCAGGATTAACGGAAAGTTTGTGATAGGATTAACAGAAAGTTCGTGGCAGGATTAACAAAATTTGTGTCAGGATTAAGGGAAATTTCGGGGCAGGATTAACGAAAAGAAGTTCGTGGCGGGATTAACAGAAAGTTCGTGGCGGGATTAAGGGAAAGTTCGTGTCAGGATTATGGGAAAGTTCGTGTCAGGATCAAGGGAAAGTTTGTGGTGGGATTCACGAAGTTCGTGCAAGGATTAACGAAAAGGTCGTGACGAGGAAGTCCCAGTGACGGACACACATTCTTGCACCCCGTCGGTGCTGCGGTGCAAGCAAAGCAACATCTGGCGTTCAACTTACGAAGTGAACAGCAGAACCTGCACAGCGCACACACCTTGTACAGAAAGTCTCAGCTGTGCACATTACACCTGTGCAGCGAGGATTGCTGTGTACAACATGAACTTCAAGTTCACGCTCTGGTGACAGCCCTACAACATCCTGCAATGACGACCGTGAAGCAAAAGCAATTTGACTCAAGGGCGCATATCATGAATTGCTATTCATGTCGCTATTCTGGAACTTACTGGCTTACTGTACGCATTATATTGGTGCACGCTAAATGAGAGTAGTGGTGCTGTGTACAAATGTTTGTTTGCTGTGCACTGCAGTTGATCCTGGAGTGATGACACACAGCCTCGTAAGACTACAGAGCAAAGTCTCTGATGATGCCAAAGGTAAATTTTCTGATCTCCTCATTACGCAGTTTTCAAGTCAGTGTTGGTACACATCAAATGCTTCTCGCACGTATTACATGTGCAAACACAATGAAGCGACAGAGCGATGTTGTAAAATTCGTTCTCGCTCACAAGTCACCGTCTGTGCTTTAAAAGAAACTTTTTTCCAGCGGTAAAATGCCAAGCATACGACGTTAACTTCCTTGGTGTTGGCTCGTTCAAATGGCAAACTTCGTGCTTCATACGCGGCAAGTATTAATCTCTCCTCCGAACTTTGCCTGACCCTCACTCAGGAAAAAAACCTTTAAAACCTTCATGAAACAACTTTGCAAGTAAAAACTGTCATCTAATTTTGGAATATGAACTCTGAAATACAGAAGACTCATCAATTACAGATGTGGCCGATAGTTTACATTCTTTGTTTTATTCTTGCGATGCTTGGTATGACCACCATCTGGTACTAGTAATTTCATCTTAATTGTATTTTGCAAGACTTTGAAAACATTATTAGCGAATATTTGCAGACAATGAGAGTAAACACTGACTACAGTCTTCGAAAAAACACAGAATAGGCAAAGAGCTTTTCTCCCTTAGTTTTTCTCGAGTTAATTTCGTGGATTTTTATGTTATTTATATATCAAGAAAATACAGTAAGAATGAGTTTGTATTCGAAAATGATTCTTCATGCGACGTCAGAATAGAATAAGGCAATAAAAACGAGCCGTTTGGTCCATTCTTGGATTGAAACCTAAGTCCCATGCCGTCAACAACACATTTGCTATGACATAAGTCATGCAAATACAAACGCTGTCCTGTAATGCACCTGATTCACAGAAAAACAAAAGCACACAAAAGGGTGTAATCCGCTACTTAAGGTGTTCAAATATTCACAAAATATTACATTGTTGTCTCACAAAATTGTAGACTCTAGCCTAAACCATGTAAAGCATATCCAGATCACTGAACGACTGAATTTCGCATGTTTCTTACAGCTGAGAAGTTATTCTTTGTGTAGTCAGAATCCTCTCCCCTCCTCCCTTCATCATGTATACACATAACTACAATTTAATGGTCCGAGGGGAACCTACAATTTGTCTCTAATGAGAGAATCAAATACAAATTTTTAGTTTTATTTCAGCATCTCTGTCCATGCTCAGTTTCACACAGAAAACTTTGTTGGTACCTATGTATCTAGAGCCACCGTAGTAAACAAGGTTTTCCTAATAGTTATGTCTTGTATTAGTTATGTTATGTCTTATATTAGTTAAACCACTAGAGGAAACCAGCGATGTCTATTAAATACACTTTCCTATAAGGGCAAGTCACACTTTCAGGCCGATGGTATGTTAAGCCTAAATATTATCGGAACGTTTACTTGCAAACTCTTCAAGTTTTCAAAATTTTCTGCTTAGCATTGATTGGTAAGAATAAGACATTCAATGATAATCAAATCGTTATGAAAGAACTTTCTTTACAATCAATACCAGCCTTCCAAATTTTTAACAGAGCTCTGTAGTCGAATTGCTTTGCTGTCGAGGTGATTTAGCAGTTGATAGGGTGAATTGCAAGTCCTATTTCCAAAATTATGGATAGTTATAAAAATTATATCATATTGATAATCATCAATACTAGCAAACATGGCTGGTGATTTTGGTCACCATTGTCTGGTGGTGCAGCCATGCCTGCTACCTCGGTGCTGCCTCCAGTCGTCCAATAAATAGCATCAACTTTTCATTTCATTTCATCAACTTTTCAAAAGTTAGAAAGTCAACTAACCTTTGAATAGAATTTTCAACATTTCAATTAAAAGAACAGCTGACTCCGTGGGTCATGGCTAGATACATTCAGATATGCGAACTGAACAAAGCCAAATTCGTTTTTAAAACTACATAAGAGTGAAAAGTAAATACTGTATAAATTGAATCCAAAGAAATTTCAAGAAGTAATACCTGAAACTTTGAATTTATGGTTAATATTAACAAATCGTCAACATCGAATGCATGAAGGATCCGAAACAAATCTAGAATCTCGTGGAACAGATAATCCACTTATGCTAAGGACAAGCAAAGGAGTCAATGAATAGTTCAGAAGTTTTCAACAGAAAATGTATGGTTGATGTCAACACGAAATCCTGATGATAATAAGTCACAATAAACAATGAAATTTAAGCTGAAATCTTTTACATCTCCACACGAAGTGAGCAAAGATTTTACTGCAGAAAAGTGCAGTAAGGTATAAATACATCATTAAATGCTACGTCGTCTGAAACTACAACGGAACTCAAGCCTTGTAACAATGAAACTGATGTAATTTTATTCATCTCTCAATTGTTTCATCTTCCTCAGCATTGTTTGCGTCTATAATAACCAACTTCCTCGTGTCCGCTTGCTAAATCTTCACCAAAAGTACCAAGGATAATTCTGAAGAGGAAACTTGTACGAGACAAGCATACTGTCGCTGTCATACGTCCTTGAGATGTTGCTTTCAGTTATACTATTGCCTGTACTATTTTCGTGTTGTATGTTGAATAACTACTTGCATACTATTTGTGTAGTACGGAAATGGTTATTCATTATTACTGTGCTACACGACAGGTACTATTTATTAATCAAAGATGCAGAAATATAGCGCCAGATTTACGCAGTCGCTGTGGTCAAGTGGTTAGCAGCTTGCGATTATGCTGTGTAGGTCCCTAGTTAGAGTCTGCACGGAGCACTCGAATTACTCCTGCTCGGGACATAGTGGACCATGAAGACTATATCCTCAACATCCAGCTCATCTGATGTCACTACGAGCCTTTACCTCAAGTCGCCACACGGAAGGACGGGAACAGTCGCTGGGGTCATCAGTACCAGCTTTACGATGTTAGCATCATTAGTTTTAAGATCATCACTAGTTTTAAGACTAGTGGAAGCATCACTAGTTTTGAGATGTTGGTACCAAGAGTTGAAAACCATGATCATATGAAGTGCATATTATATAGAAAATAAAGTTCCTTCATCCCACTCACAATAATCTATAAAAATACGTGCAAGAAATACAGCTCGGCTTACCGGTACATAAACTGTAAACAAAAGTGTTGGTAAATGAACTAATTTAACCATTTAGCGACCAATTTCTTTTTCTAGTTTCTACGTTAAAGCTCACAAAGACCGTCTGTACACTGATGCAATGAAGCACGCTGAGAGCCAGGCAGCCAAAAGAACGACGCTGTAACCTGCCGCCGCGTTCAAACCTAGTAGCAACCTCATATTGCCCACTGTTTAATTATTAGAACTATTCTCCCAAAGACCGTGAAAGAGGACCGTATGGTTCTTTTCGTCGCTAAAGGGTTGAGCCATATCAGAATTAATGCCAAAAACTGAACAATTTCTGTATTTCTATCAAGAAAGAAACTGAAAATGCATTTCATGCACAAGGTAATAAATTCACTTTTATTAGCCCAAATAAACTACGAAAGTCAAATTACCCGTAAAATAGCTATTGAACTTCAGGTATAGCAAGCCAGGTTGATGAAAAATTACCTAGCAAACGTTGAATGAGACACAAAGTTTTTAGTGTAGAATTGAGTAAACCTGGGACGGAGACTGGGTGTTTTGGAGCCATGAATTACGTACCAGCAAAACATAAGGCAAAACTGAAAAAGTTTAATGAACAAACGCATGGTAGTAACATAATTTTTACTATTATTTTGCTGCACTGATGTTTTCAATGTGGTTCAATTTTAAATCACAATACACAAAGACAGGAATAGTGACTGGAAGCATCATAAATGGTCTTAAGATGTTAGCATTGAGAATTGAATCCCGATGACAATACAGGTACTGTACGCTGTATCGGAAATAAAGTTTGTTTCGTTGACTCGTGGGAGTTCTCTTATGGACCACAAACAACAGTAATACATCACTGCTATGTGGACTGTTGAGTTCAGTGCACCAGAATAGAATAGAGTAGAATAAGGCAATAGAAACGAGTCGTTTGGTCCATTCTCGGGTTGATACCCAAGTCCCATGCCGTCTAAAGTAAGGATATCAAGCAGAAGCATCGCTGGACAGCGTACTAAGGCGCGTTTACTTGATATTTCCTGAAAATGTTACTGGATAATGCAAGAAAGCCTTGAGTAATAAAGGTAAGCCTTGAACAATGAGGGCATGATGAGATGTGACGAGCATCGCCTCATCCTCTCCAGTGAGGTGTTGCTTCGTGATCATTCAGACTGCGTGTTGCAGCGACGCAATGTACCGGTGCAAGAAAACGCTCACAATGACCGGAAGTTGCACTTGTGTTGTCCATGCAACACTCCCTCTACACGCTGTACACGCTTGCACCTCACTTCGTGTTTGATGCGTGTGTCACGCCCTCTACACGCTGACACACACACGCTGACACACAAACGCATGCCCCTCACTTCATGCGTGTTGTCCATGTAACACGCCCTCTACACGCTGACACACACACGCTAGCCCCTCACTTCGTGTTTGATGCGTGTGTCACGCACACTACACGCTGACACACACACGCTTGCACCTCACTTCGTGTTTGATGCGTGTGTCACGTATACCTCTACCTCACGCACATCCAAGGTCTTCACACAGGGAATATACGAGTATTATGAGCGGTTCATTGTAACAGGATGCCCGAACGACAATTTTTAATTTCTAACAGGATGTCCTAACTAGCCATGAGGACGGAAAATTATAAATGGGAAGGAAACGCGTATTTAATAGAAATAAAACAGTTCACACATGAAGGGCGGTAATTAATTTATGCAAACCATTTTGTAGGGGACCCAAATAAAAATGGCAAGCGTTAAACAGCCAATTCAATTGGTTTACACTATTTTTAAATGATCCTTAGAACTTTTAAAAGATAAAGGCGTTGTTTCTTATTTCCATGCATACCATTGTCGTAAGAATTAGGGCTCATAAAAACTAAAAAAAATTCTACGTTTGCCTTCTAGCAGGAGCAACAAATTTATTCTACGTGTTATTTGTTGAGATCTGGACTGAATGGAGGACACGACGGTTAGATGAAAGGTACATAGTCAGAGACACATAGACTAGCAATAGCAAGAGGCACTGTGGTCAAATCTAGGGAGCCAATGAACAGTAAAATTATGTAGAGTCTCGGACCTTGTTCAGAGGAGTATTCCAGTGGTTATATATAATGTAAAGTAAATATGCTACTATTTCTATGCACTAACACATGTATGAG
>VCRD01006567.1:5222-26163 GCA_006783055.1 Trinorchestia longiramus
CGTGCATCTTATACGCCCGTGCGTCTTATACGCCCGTGCGTCTTATACGCCCGTGCGTCTTATACGCCCGTGCGTCTTATACGCCCGTGCGTCTTATACGCCCGTGCGTCTTATACGCCCGTGCATCTTATACGCCCGTGCATCTTATACGCCCGTGCATCTTATACGCCCGTGCGTCTTATATGCCCGTGCGTCTTATATGCCCGAGCGTCTCGTAAGCCGTCAAATACGGTACGTCAGTGACGTACACACCTGCAATGAGCAGTTGTCGAGGACAAGGGGCCCGACGTACGAAGTGATGGGTACAGGACTGTCGTACAGCACCTGAGCACCTTTGCTCACCACCTCAGTCAGCGGTGCCCGACCGTACTTGCCGTCCCGACAGTTGTAGTACTGGTGTACCTGCACACGAGGCCCGAATCATAGACTGAACCAGTACTTGAATCAGTACTTGTGTCGTCATAGTAATGATATATGCACAGGTTTTCATATTTCAGGGCTATGTATGGACACAGTGTATGTACCGATATAAATGTATGTATCGACATGAGTATGTATAGACATCTACGTTTGAGGTGTGGGACTACGGGGCACCGTCTGGCTAGCTACGTAAACAAACCATTAAGTCGAACAACAGAGGGCCGAGAAATATGTTTAGCTCTACAAGTCATAGGCACAACAGCGCGTTGTACGGGTGGAGCGTGAGAGACTCTATGACAAAAATTAGATATGAATAACAAAAGAAAAAAGTAAGCTTGTATAAAGCGGCCATTAAGCGACAGACATGATGACTTGGGAACTAGATCTTGGTGATGATGTAGGCTATTGGGACTAGAGCGACATTTGGGTCTAGGGCATAGGAGGATTTAAAGGCACAGTGATAAGAGGGAAAATTAGCGCCATCTTTAAGGTGTTATATTGCGAGTGTTAAACATTGTAGCCCATCATCAACAACGAATCTCCTGTGTAATGGGCAAGTTTTAATACTGATACTGTCAATGTGATCGAGGTTAGCGACAGGGTAGATTTAGTAATCTGATGTGAACGCCCATTGATTAACTAATTTGTTCCGTGTGCACATTTAATTCTTCAACTACAGGGTGTCTCAAAAAAATGTAAATGTAACGCACCCTTGGTGTGCGTTATCAGCGTTGTCTGGACAATAATGGTCATCAATTCGAACATTTGTGAACATGATTCTTTAATCACATTTGTCTCCTGTATTCGAAGCTATTCTATTTCACTGTATGTTCATAAATAAAGGATCTCGTCATTCGAAGTGTGAGTACATTTTTTTAGACACCCTGTATTAAGAATGGAATGATCCATTAATAATGTACTGTTTAATGGGACATCATGTTGTAGTTTATGTGCCAAAATGTGGTAAATAATCACATTTCCCATCACGTAATATCTAGGATAACATGTGTTAAATCTTTTGTGTGCATCATTACCCTCATCTCGCCATTGGACAGAAGTACTGGGAACACCTTTTACCATGTCATGTACTCAGAGGATTCGAGTGCCTCTAGTGCGATTACGTATGTTTATTGCATTTATTAATTCTGTTATTTACAAGTATAAATTAAAATATAACGAAAGGACAGCATCCAGAAAAACCATGCAATGAAACCAAGATTACGTAAATTATGAGAGAGAAAAGAACTCATCGACTATCAATCATTATGCAATACATCAATGTACGATTAAAGAGTAGGCAGAATAAGCTTTTACCTTTTTTATATAATTTAACCAATCAATCAATAACTAATTGATAAACGTCACCAATTTTTCCAATACGTATTGACAAACTTAAATCAGTACCAGAATCAGTAGGTAGCACTGCAAGCACCTGCACTGAGTATTAATTCCACTATATAATAATACGCAGTTTGTTACTTGCTTGGTCCGTCTTTCTGTCATGCTCTTAACCCGCCCCCAAATAACCAACTTTCTTAGAATTCGCTATTAATAGTAGGTGAACGGTGGTTGATATCTCGACCAATGGAACAACAAGGGCCAAGGATTTAGATAGGAGGAAATTCGGTCGAGTATACACGTACTGTAAGCTTTGTATTGTGGATACAAAACGCACATCCTTCAATGTAAAAACTCCTTCGCAAAGCCCGTGTCCACTGCCAAATCAAATGATAAAATTCAGTAAAAAAACGTGTGAATTTTCACGCGTGAGTCTACTAGTAACCCTATAAGGGCCGGTACCGACCCTGAATTACGTCAAAAATTATGCATTTCATTCCAAATTTCTTACCGTTTCGTTTAAAAGTTTGGTGAAATTACATAAAAAACTTATACATCAGGGCTTGTACTTTGTGTACTGTATCAACGGATTCATCACCAGCTCGGTCGACTGGTGAGCGAATCTGCTTGCGAGCGGGAAGACCCGGGCTCGAATCCCGCTGCCGACATGGTTGACGCAGCTAGAAATACGGCATGGGACTTGGATAAACAACCGAATAATTATTGAAGTAATTATCCAACCCAAGAATGGGCCAGAAGGTTCGTTCCTATAGCCTCATTCTATTCTATTCTATTCTAACTAATTAGCATAATTTTGTAGAAAAAATTAAACACATTTCTCCAGTCAACGAACCCTGCACAACTGAGTCGCGCACCCACTATGCGAACTCATTTGTTATGCTATTTTATATTATATACTAGACAGTTCCCGTCGAAGTTGCACGGTTTAGATATGACTAATTTGAAGATATTAAGATAAATCCATTAAAGATTTACGACGAATTTTTGTGTTTTAAATGAATACTTTTCATTAATGTATACAGAACTTCCATCCTGTATCTTACCAACCAATAATATGGCCGTGTAAAAAATATAAGCTAATAACAGAAAAAATCGAGTATTTTATAGTAATCCGGCGCCTATGGTATCCACAATACAATGCTTGTAATACATGCATACCCGTTCTGATTTCAGTTCAATAATTTTTCTTCAGTAATAGATAGGAAGTAATGGGACGGACACACACAGATACAGAGAGAGAGATGGAGATACACTCTATTATATATAAGTCGAGAGAGGAATACCTTGACTTGGAGAGGCAGACAAAGCTCCTGAAAACAAGCAAGCGTCCGCAACAGAAGTTCTCGTCTCTCCAGTAGCTCGTAGCGACATTTGTCGCTCACCTTCATCGTGGGCAGTCGTACGTCCGTCACCACACCTGCACGTAGTTGTCGTACGTGAGATCATGAAGGGATGCAGTTGTCGTACGTGTGATGATGGGACGTAGTTGTCGTACGTGTGATGATGGAACGTAGTTGTCGTACGTGTGATGATGGGACGTAGTTGTCGTACGTGTGATGATGGGACGTAGTTGTCGTATGTGTGATGATGGGACGTAGTTGTCGTACGTGTGATGATGGGACGTAGTCGTTGTACGTGTGATGATGGGACGTAGTTGTCGTACGTGTGATGATGGGACGTAGTTGTCGTGCGTGTGATGATGGGACGTAGTTGTACGTGAGATGATGGGACGTAGTTGTCGTACAGAAGACGATGAAGGGATAAATTCTCATGAAAAAACTAAGTTAAAGCATGAAGAACTCTACATGTATTCAGATGGCAATCATATCAACATCCTCTGTGAACACCGCAAAAACTTTTTGAAAGACAAACAACACACGTAGGAACTTCTCAAAATCTTCAACTGACAAAAAAATCGCTCGGAGGGCGGTTCAGTAAACCAAACTTTTCAACTAATAGGATTTGTGAACTAAGTTCACTATGAATTCATTATAAGTCACTAGGTACGTGTAATTTAGTGGCTCGTATCGATAAACAGGTTTACTATAAATTCATTAGATTTATAGATCCAGAACCACTGAATTAAAGGTGAATAATCGGCAAAGCTACGTTTATTATTTGCATCAATTAAGCCGTTTGTGGTTTTCCACGTCAATTGGTATAAAAATATTTAACTACCACTGATTTTTCATGCCAATTAAAGGAGTTAAAGAACCCACGGGAGGCATTTAAACCGGGTAAGTGGATTTTAAATGTTTCCTTGTTTCGTAGGTGTGTTTTAGTTGTTCGGGGGAAACACCTCTTTTCTAATTTTTCGTCAGCACAAGAGGTACACTGTGTATATTCATGTCACCACGAACGAGTTAAAAGAAAATAAGTAGAGGGAACAGCGAAATGAACCAACACAATTGAAGGTTTTCTAAAGCGAATTAAAGCAGGGAACGGATAATGGGTTTCAATTAACATCCAATTCATCTTGGTAACTGAAAGCCAAATGGCATTACATGTACATTTCGAGTATGAGAAAAACCACTTGAGTTTTTAACTCAATGTGTTTTCCATGAACCTACATATGTGAGATTATTTTGCTGAGCCTTGTGCAGGGTGTCCCAAAAAAATGTATACATTTTTAAAAGACTGAAGTTTGAATACTACTGGTGCTAGAAGGCTGGGACAGATCTCATTCAAAACAACAAGATCTAAAGTTTCATTTTATATCCAGAATATGATGTTCCCACTGTCATGATACATACGTGTGCATGTATCAGTTGTTTATTTCTTGAGAAGGTGTCGCACAATACATGGGTAGCAACGCAGCACCATAAGAAAGAGGAGGAATGTAAACAATCGATAAGACGGGCAGCTCGAAGTCGAAGTGGCCAGTAAAACTCAAGTACGAAATTAAAGTTGGGAAAATTCCACACTTGAGAACAGAAGGAGTGTAGTATGTGCTTACATGGCTTAACCGTACGTTAAACACGAGTAAATTTACGGGAAAAACCTTGGTGACTCTGGAGAAGGACGCTGTTCTTTAACGGTTGATTTGATGGTAGAGTGGACAGAGCATATCATAAGTGTTTGGAAACCTACTTCATACTACTGGACGAAAAAGAGGTACATTGGAAAACAACACCGGGAAGGAGTAAGCTCGTATAAATCGTTAGGGACGATGAGAATAGTGGATTGGGAGCTAGATTTGTGCGGGGGGAGCTTTATGACCTGCTTGTAGCCTTGTAGGATAAATCTGAACAAGAAATGGGTAGGACAAGAGTGAATTTGATCCATGGTGTATTAAATTTAAAATTATCAAGCCAATGAACAGCAGCAGATCTTACACGTACAAGCGTGACCTGCTTGTAGCCACGTAGGATAAATTTGATGCCTAGGGAATGAATAGAACAAGTAACAAATTAAATTAAAGCGAATTAAATTAAAACCATCATGCTGATGGACGGTAATAAATCTTACACGTACACTAAGACGTGAGCGTTGAGGGAATTCTTATTTGCGTTGCAGCACAGGTATAGAGGAAGACAGCAGGTGTGATAGCTTGTAGGTGTTATTTACGAGTGTTAAACCTTCATATTCTTGTCACCAGTGCAAATGGTAAGTGCTAAGATTGATGTAATTTCAAGGTAAATTAAGGTCAGCGAGTGGAGGAAAATTTTCGTATTTTCAATGTGAAAGCTATCATTGAATTTTGATTGTTCAGTGTCGTACCTAACCACTCAGCAGTTAGGAATACGAATAATCTGTTTTAATAGGGAATAATATTGTGTGGTTTCTTTGCCAGAAAACGGCAGACTGATTCCATTACTCATGTCGTGACCATTGAAATAAAACATATTAATCTTTCTGTGTGCATTTACTATTCTTCTCACGTCTACCATTAAAAAGAAAAGACCCTTTTAATTATTTCATGTGGAGGTTTAGGGCACTCGGAAGGCGACCATGTCATGTTTTCTTTTCATTTGTTTGAGTATTGCCATTTACAAGTATTGATTAGAAACAACGGAAGGGAAGCAGCATGCAGAAAACCGTGCATTTGAAACCAAAATTTACCTATTTTTGAGAGAAAATAATTCGTCATTAATCAATTAACAGATAATAGCAGGCAATATTTCCATATCGCCACACCACCTTATGTATAGCAGTAGTATTCAAACTACAGCCTTTTAAAAATGCATACATTTCTTTGGGACACTTTGTATAACCAGTTAAAATTAAACAGGGAATTCTACCAAGTCTCCAAAGAGTTCTAAGCCTTTAAGATGAGGCCGAGTTTTCTTCAGCTCAACTTCCTGAGTTCTACAGAGTTTCCGTGGAAATTCCATGGTTTAGATTTGACTAACATGAAATTATTATAATTTCACAAGTAACTCCCGCAAAACAACGACTACCTCTTTGAACTGTTAACAAACTCGCTGGAAGATTTTCTCAGGTGATTAAGGTACATGAGAAATTGCAGCAGCGATAACCCTACCAACCAGGATACTTGCAGCGAACTAGCTACCTCCTTAATACAGCACTGATTGCTCCTACTACTTTGGTGCCTGTGCGTGGTTCGAGTCTGATAACGTGGGACTTGGATTCAAGCCCCAAAATAGACCACTCAGCTCGTTTCCGTTCCAATATTATATTTTAAACAGAAGGCCAATACACACGAAAAGCAAATGGACACGAAAAGCAAATGGACACGAAAAGCAAATGGACACGAAAAGCAAATGGACACGAAAAGCAAATGGACACGAAAAGCAAATGGACACGAAAAGCAAATGGACACGAAAAGCAAATGGACACGAAAAGCAAATGGACACAGAAAGCAAATGGACACAGAAAGCAAATGGACACAGAAAGCAAATGGACACAGAAAGCAAATGGACACAGAAAGCAAATGGGCGCGAAAAGCAAATGGACACGAAAAGCAAATGGACACGAAAAGTAAATGGACTCAGAAGGTAATTTGGCCCATATTGAAATCTAGAAGTTTACCGTCATTCTTGGAGCGCAGCAAAATGCTGACTGTCTTGCGGCAAAGCCTGTTGAAGTCTTCGCACACTCTGTCGTTGAATCGTTCAACATCAAGAAGCCAAATGTTGTACTGGAGGAGATGGCGCAACACCCGTTCTACAGCCCACAGATCCCCAATAACAGACTCATACACGTGGAATACAAACAACCAAAGCTTGCACTTGGGATTTCCCTCGCGTATGAAGCCTTCTTTCTCAAGAGTCCAGTCGGCGGGTCTTTCAGCTTGCCATTGTTGGTTTTTCTGCGCCTTACTTCTGCCTTTCAAGCGATACAGACCCAATATGACTGACAAGTAGTTCAAAATCGCAGTCTCGTGATCTTGCAAGGTGCCTTCCTCGTTCCAGATTTGCAAGACGAACGTGAAAACTCTTTGAAATCTAACAGGCTGTCTCAGCCACTTCCAAGACGCCGATGAAGCGTGACGAGAAACAAACATGGCAGCACAATACTCCTCCACACACAGGGACCTGAACTTGTATGGCCCTTTTCGAGGTCCCACCAGGTACGATGGGACACACCTGTTATTCACGTCGTGAATGTTCTCTTTGTTTGAGAGAATGTTATCGAAGGCGACCTTGAAGAAAAACTCCTTGTCTCCCACAGGGTCGGAACTGGAGGTCCAGTTGTGGCTTAGATCTACCAGCTCCCTCATCATCTCAAGATCAAGGTTCCTCACCACTTTAGAGGTAACATTTCTGAACACATTCAGAGCTTGAGGACACGTAAGAAGCTGCTGGTCCTGAAACTGTTCGTACAGCACCCACACGGTGCTGGGCTGCGGTTGCCACTTCCATACCTCATCCTTGACTTGCTCAGATTTCAGAGGCAGCAACACCACCTTTGCATGTGGTGCTGAGTAATGACCATCACCTGCCCATACAAGGTATACCAATAGAAATTAAGTTAGCATTGAATTAGCAACGGAAGGTGAAAAAAACAGTAGTATAGAGGATGTGGCAACATGACTTCTTTTTTTCAAAGCGCTTTTCTTTAAAAAAAAAGGAAGTTATGTTGCAGCACCATGTATACAGAGTCATAAAAAATTTACTCACTATTTGCGTTCATTTGTAGGGGAGAACATGAAAGTCATATTTTATGACATATAAGGTTCTTAAATCACACACATTTTTATTTAATATAACTCACGAAACTTGTACTTATGTATGTGAGTAAAGACCTAAATCAAAAGTAAATATATGATTAATGGGTAGTCAAAGAACAAGTCCAGTTATTTGGAATTTTCTTCATGTACATTCCTAAAATAAAACCACATTTTTTTACTCTATTTTGCTTTTATTTGATCTGCAAGTATGCCAGATCATTTTACCACACCTTGTGGTTATGGAACATGTATATGGAGAGTAATATGGAACGAGTGTCTTGATTATGGTTACATAGACGGAGCATATGGAGCACGTGGAGATGAAATATTAGAGCAATACGGAGTAGCTTGGTTGTAAAATAGAAGAAACGAGGTGCAGCACGAGAGGAATTTTCCCAAACAACATCAACGAGGAAGTCAGCTACGTTGGAAGCATCTAGAAACTAAACTAAAACACAGTAAACAAATAAATTCATATGTACAGACTGAAAAACTCACTCGTTTCTATCCACTTATCAATTAACACACACAATACTAAGGAAGCACTGGACAGAATTCCCCTCAGAAAGACATGTTCGCAAGCACTATTCTGTCAACCCTGTATTTAAACACTCAAATTACAAGTATTTCTGACTATTGTTCAGAAATAGAACTCGACGTCCAGAGAACTAACGAAGGACGCATTCCACGACCTCCAACCTTTAAGCTCTGAGGACCTCACCTGAACTCCTGACGGAGGTGCCCTGGGGCCAGTCAGTGAGAACTCGAGGGCCCTGTGTCCAGTGGGGCCCGCAGTCGTAGCCAAGGGCGTGATCACAAAGGGCAAGTGCGTTGCCCTGTACCTCCCTCACAGCAGCCACCACAGCACTCTCACCGTAGTCTAGCATCACCCCTGGCGCCCACTGCCTCAGGAAGTGCAGCACGAGATCGTCTGGGGGGCAACACAGGGGAGTCAAGTGACCTGTTTTACACATCTCACATGGAGGGCGTGCCGTCTATATACATATTTGACACCCATGGAGGTAATTTAACTGGACACCCATGGAGGCAATTTAACTGGACACCCATGGAGGCAATTTAACTGGACACCCATGGAGGCAATTTAACTGGACACCCATGGAGGCAATTTAACTGGACACCCATGGAGGCAATTTAACTGGACACCATGGAGGCAATTTAAAGTGAATGAAGATATTTTAGGTCTGTTATTTGCATTAAGTGCAGAGAAATGTTCTCCATAAAACTGTCAAGTCACATCAAATTGGTTCCACTTCTATCTCCCACCACTGAGATAAATAATAGCTGTAACAATATGAGTTGCATATGAAGTATATTAAGATTAGGATTGATAACCAACTTTTAAGCAGTAACTTTCGATAAAAATACTTAAGTTTCATTTGCATAGATGAAATGGTACAGAATTTTCATCATCCTCCTTCCAAAGAATTGTTCGTAATGATTTGCAATATTATCCTTTCAGAGCTAAAGTTAAGCAACCATTTCTCGAAGGAGATTATCCTCGTCGCTCAAGATTTGCTCACTGGTTCGCTGAACGTCCAGAAATTTTTACTAAATGATTAGTGGTAAAAGAAGAATGTGCGTTTCACATGAGTGAAGCAGTAAATAAGATCTGTAGGCAGTATCCGCCGAAAAAGCATCCTCCTGAAGAAAATGCTTACCAAATCCGCATGAGTAGAGAAAAGGTGTCTCTTTGGTTGGGTTTGTGCGGCACCGGATCGGTAATTTGATCATTTTTTATGCTACTCATGCTGATTTCATAAGTATTTTCTTCAGGAGGATGGTTTCTCGGCGGATAATGCCTACAGATCTGCTTATTTACTGCTTCATTCATATGAAACGCGTATTCATCTCCCACCACTAACCATTTAGTAAAAATTTCTGGACGTTCAGCGAACCAGTGAGCAAATCTTGAGCGACGAGGATAATCTCCTTCGAGAAGTTGTTGCTTAACTTTAGCTCTGTAAGGATAATATTGCAAATCATTACGAACAATTCTTTGGAAGGAGGATGATGAAAATTCTGTGCCCTTTCATCTGTGCAAATGAAACTAGAGTATTTTTATCGAAAGTTACTGTTTAAACGCTGGTTATCAATCCTAATCTTAATATACTTCATATGCAACTCATATTGTTACAGCTATTATTTTTCTCAGTGGTGAGAGATAGAAGTGGAACCAATTTGATGTGACTTGACATTTTTATGGACAACATTTCTCTGCACTTAATGCAAATAACAGACCTAAAATATCTCCATTCACGGTAAAGTAATTAACATTTAAAGTTGGGTTTACTTTGTGGTCCATACTGTATAATATCCAGTTTGTTGCTTACTTGCTCACCAGGTCCTTCTCTCTACGACGCTTTCAAGGATTTAGATAGGAGAAAATTCGTTAGGGTATACATGTATTGTAAGCATTGTATTGTGGATACCATGGGCACATCATTCAATGCGGAAACTCCTTCGCAAAGCCCGCGTCCACTGGCAGACCAATCGAAAAAATCCAGTAGAAAACACGTGAATTTTTTCATGTGTCGGTGTACTATTAATGGTCATAATGAGGAGTTCGGATAAAGGTCATAAAAATGTTCAGATAAAGCTTTTTCTTGACATAAACGAGAAAAAAATACCCGCTAATGCCTAACAAGTGTACCCACAACATACTACCGCTACTTGCATTACTGACTTAGTAGTAAGACGTGACGTGAGTGAGTTGATTGGTTTCGCTGAACCGACGTGGATGCTTCTAACTACAGGTTATTCAGGTCCCAAAAATGCTGAATAATTAGAATATGATTTCTCAATTTTGACCGTGTTCATCAAAGTATCTTCGAAGAACAGGTCTCAAATTCAGGGAATAAAGTGAAGCAACACCTCAAAAAACCAAGACACATTTTTCCCCCCACCAGGTGTGACATTTTCGCAGAGGGGCGGGCCGACTGAGTGTCCCGGACGCTGCAGGAGGGGCAGAAGAAGGCGGTAGTGGACGGCCAGAGGCCCCACTTGCTGTGCCCACATCTGATAGAGGGCGAGCAGCACACAGGTCCGCCCACTGCACACCTCCCCCTGTACCCTGACCTCCTGGTGCCGGCACACCGCCTCGCACACCTCCTGAAGGGGGCCGTCTCTCCTGCACATGGTCAGGTCTTCGTCATGAGCAGCTTCAAGCTCAAAAACATGTTGTTGTTCAAAAACATGTTGTTGCTGTTCAAAAACATGTTGTTGTTGTTCAAAAACATGTTGTTGTTGTTCAAAAACATGTTGTTGTTGTTCAAAAACATGTTGTTGTTGTTGTTCAAAAACATCTTGTAGTTGTTCAAAAACACGTTGTTGGTGTTCAAAACATGTTGTTGTTGTTGTTGTTGTTGTTGTTGTTGTTGGTGTTCAAAAACACGTTGTTGGTGTTCAAAACATGTTGTTGTTGGTGTTCAAAAACAAGTTTCATCTAACAGTATCGTTTTCCTTACAAATGACAGGTGCTTCAAGTTCGTTTTTATATCACCAAGAGTGAAAATATCCCCCAGCAATGCATCATTTTTAATGAAATTGACTGGCACATTCAGTAATCCCATCCTCATACAAATAACCGAAATGTTTCACTGTAAAGTACAATTTTCCATGAAATTGACATGTACTTTCAATACTTGTATTTTAACGTCAACAACAACGCCAATGTTTGACCGTGAAGTCTCATTTTCCATAACATTGAAAAACATTTTTCTTACTCCAACAGTAAGAAGCATGTCAATGCTCAAACGTGAAATTTCATTTTCCATAAAATTGACAGGCATTTTTCTCGTTCTAATATGAACAAACATGGCAATGTTCGACCGTGAAGTCTCATTTTCCGTACAATTGACAAGCATTTTCAACATTCTCATCCCGACAAGAAGCATGCTAGAGCACCACCAGAACAAGAACACGACCACACACCCTGAAGGCAGCGTGAAATGACGCTCCAGGAAGCGCTGCTGAGGAGAATTCAAGACCAGTTCTCTCTGTAGTTCCTCTGTGGGAGAGAAATGACCAATCAGATTACAGGAGAAACATAGACAAACATTACAAGTTCCTAATAACAATAACCAATGAATTGGACACAAAGAAAGACTGCATTGAAGACGGAAAATGAAACGATCGTTACGTTAATTTGATGGACACAAACAAAACAGACAAAGAAGGAAATAATCTCTATGAATGTCCTTTCAGATGAGAAGTCCAGAATGAATGTCCCAGCAATACTAAATAGAAAAGCGTTTGTTTCAGGTAGCTGTAGACAGAAATTAACCCTGCTTCTAAAGTTGCCTTTGCTGCAAGAAAATAGAGAGTAAACAACAATGCACAACCCCAGCACTACATGGGACTTGGGTATCAACCCAACAATAGGTCAAACGGCTCGTTCCAATTGCCTTATTTAATTCTATTGTATTCTACAGTCCTCAAGCTGAGGTGACTAGAAATGAGCTAAGCATCCATACAATCACTAAAGCCCTCATTCCAGTTCAATTGTACATACATATTTAACCCTTTCAAGAGTGGTGGTATACATTTCATACCTCCGAAGAGGTCATGTTTAACGCTTGGTGGTACAGAAAGCATACCACTGTTTAAATTGAGTTCCTGCACCGCTCAGCAGCTCAAATTTGTACCACCATCATAGACGTAAAGGAATATCCCTATGAATCTACAAATTTTTGAGCATGGTACACATTTCTTCCCACCAAAAGTATGAGCCTGAGAGAATTAATTTGCGCTGCCTTATAACATGTAATCCTACAATAGTCAAGCAGTTTACCTACAATGTGTTGGAACTGCCATTGCAAGTACCTACACCACACAAAACTTTTCGAATAATGACACCCATCAAAATTTCCTTTTAGTATGCATACCAAGACTGCTACAATTCAAAACCACTGTCGTGCTTGGTCTCTTATTTTAACTTTAAACCTCCATTAGTGAATATTGCAACAGTACCAAGTGAGCTCACCTATAAGGTTGTTAGAATCCAGTCTCTTCAGTATGACGGAGATCTCTCTCCTTATCTCCTCTTTCTGAGACGGCTGTTCGAGCTCAGACAGTGCAGCCTCCAGTATCTGCAAGCCAAAAATCACATTCTCTAGTTATAATACACTCCGTAGTAATGATTCTCTAGTTTCAATAGACTCAGTAGTAATAATTTCAATCACATACAAGAACTTCAATTATGCACAGGCACTTCACCCACATGCATGTACTTTATTCAGGCACAGACACTTTAGTCATGCACAGGCACGAGGAGTAAAGTAGGACACAAGGAAAAGAGTCATACAGCTACCACTAACTTACACTTAGAATAGAATAAAATAAGGTAATAGTTTGCCCATTCCAGGGCTGTTACCGAAGTCCCATGCCGTGCTACCCAAGTCCCATGCCGTGCTACCCAAGTCCCATGCCGTGCTACCCAAGTCCCATGCCGTGCTACCCAAGTCCCATACCATAACATACACGGGCAACTTGTAGAAGTTTCTCGAGCTGTGGCACGTGTTCGGAATGCACGAGGCAATTCCTACAGATCCGTAGTGCCTGCACAACCTGAGCCTCTTCTCTACTGAGGCTGAGCTGCAGCATCGCGTTCTGCAGCACGTTCAGCAGAAAGTGGATGTCCAGGCCTGCATCCACATCATCACTAGTTAATATAATCACAACATCACTAGCCAACATCATCACTAGTTAACATCATCACTAAATGTCCATTCGATTCAACGGACTAAAAAAAGAATTCTGGGCCCTTTAATACCGGTTCTCTGTAGTTAATAACACAACTTTGTAGTGGCCAATATCAACATTTACATTACATAAGTAACAGGAATAATAGAATGGTGTACTTTTCATACTTTGTTCCCAGTTACCTCTGTGTACACTGTAATACCAAACATGGTTACGTGTTACCGTAACACTCCCTAGATTTTGTCCGTTATTCTCAAAATCCGCTCAAAGGGAGCCTGTTAAACCGAACTCATGAGCTTCATCATGCTGTATGTGTGTTTTAGAGGGAATTAAAGGCCGTAATAAAGCCCAAGTCAAACGCTGTCCCTAAAGTTTCACACCAAGACGAGTATGGTGAAGGAGCGGACCTTGGATTATGAGTGAAAGACAAAATGAATGGACCTTGGATGATGAGTCAATGAGAAAATGAATGGACCTTGGATGATCAGTGAAAGAGAAAATGAATGGACCTTGGATGATGAGTGAAAGAGAAAATGAATGGACCTTAGATAATGAGTGAATGAGAAAATTAATGGACCTTGGATGACGAGTGAATGAGAAAGTGAATGGACCTTGGATGATGAGTCAATGAGAAAATTAATGGACCTTTGATAAAAGTGGATGAAAGGAAAATGAACGAGATCAGTGTGATGAATTGTAGTGAGAGTGGTTAGGTTTGGATGCATAAATGTGTGTGGATGGGATGTAAGAAAGCTGAATTTGTTGAAGAATTTGAGGAAGGAAGACTGGATTGTGTTGGTTACTTTGAATTGTCATTCTTTTTGTGTGTTTTCGAGGGAATTAAAGGCCGTAATAAGGGCCCCAACTAAAGTTGGCCTTTAAGTTTCAGTTGAGTTCCAGCAGAAGTTATTATGATCATATTCATGGATAAACGACCGCATTAACACTACATTTACCACTATCATTGCTCATGTAGATTATAAATAATAAATTTCAGTTATATTTTCCCTAAGTGCTTTGTTCAAAATTATTTATCAATTCCACAAAATATACCTCATTGCATATCATATAAGAGATGATTTACATACTATTGAAGGCTATGTCACATACTTTGAAGCCAAGCACCATATAGTGTAGGGAAGGCCTACACTTTGTGTGGGTGTAGTGTCATGCTGAAATAATTCAAGCATGTAGCTATCAGTAAATAAACTAGTCAGGATAGTGACTAGTCCAAAGCTAGTAGTACAATCACATTTTAAATTAACGGTCACTGGCTAATAACACAGACCAATTTATGAATGCATTGGTGCATATAAATAGACATGAATTAAAGATCACATAAAACCACAGACCACATAATACATCAACAAAGTCACGGCCACATTCAGGAAAATGCTGAACAAGTCTAAATATTTTGTAGAACTTCAACTTCAAATACAAGGCATTTTTTAAATACAGATCACAAATATTAAGTATATAAACTGGCAATGTCTTCTATGCCTAGATACACATTTGTTCTGCATATAATTAATTTTCGCTTTTAATGCATTTCTATGGTAGTTACTTTCCAAAGAGAAGTAAAGCAACAGAATCACCATAAAGAAGTAACCAATTCATAACAGCAAATATTCTAGGAACAAAAGTCATAATATTACACTAGAAGTATGAAGTACTCAGTACACATTGAAAGTGAAGGCATTTCTTCCCTACAAATTTCCCCTGGAGATCTGAAACCATCAACTCTAGAATGCATTCACTTTCCTTTATGAAGTACAAATTTCTGAATCAGATTTCATAAAAAGTAAACTTTCATCAGAAACTTTTAGCAGTTTCACATGACATCCATTTTTCTGGACAATTTTTAAATAATTAAAATAGTATTTACATGCCACATTGCTGTTCATTTTATAAATGCTAGAGCCTTAACATTTTTTCAATTAAATTTTCAAGGCATAGCACATATTCATGCAAGCTTCATTAGAAACAAAGTGTTTGGTGCTAAGGAACTACACTGAGCAAACAATAATCATCTCAGACCTTCATATACAGTTCATTTCAAGATAATTGAATAAACCCTGCTATCTAATGAGTATACAGACCACACAGAGAGGACAACCAGTTTTTGTTTACCTTGAAGTATGCTTTTAGCCTCCTCAGCATTTACAATGAAGGCTTTCTCTGTATGATGATGTTCATCTGCCACCACATCCAGCACCACATTTTCGAGCACATGATTGCTTTTCACAGAAAATATTTCCCAAGTTTCACTGCACTGAAGCTTGCCAATTTCCACCTTACTGAGATCAGTGTCTGTTTTGGCACCAGACACAAGTGAGCATTGGCTGGTGTCGTTGTTCTTCTTCTGACTGCGTGTCTTGTTGTTGTTCCTAACCTTCCCAGACTTGCTAACCAAAATCAAAAAACTGTGGAGATTTTTGTCAGCTAGCTTTCCTTTTTCCAAGTGGAATGCTGCAGACGGGAACTTGTGAATGAGGATTTCGCTGAGCACCAAATTGCCTCGTCTCTCTAAGACCTTCTTCAGACTTTCCTTCACACTCGTCAGCTGAAAAATACAAGCATATTGTAAAATGTGAATAGCCAATCGAACAGAAAATTAAAATGTGAATAGCCATCAGAGAAAAAAATTAAATTCTTTCTTTTTTCTTACACATACATGTACAATAAAACAGGAAAATAAGCATGGTGCTGCTACATCCCAAATTTTCATCTATCACAGGTGGTCCCAGAATGCAACTGCCAACTGGTTTATGCTTTCTACCACAGAGCAGACAGTAACTTCCCCCCACAGAGCAGACAGTAACTTCCCCCCACAGAGCAGACAGTAACTTCCCCCACAGAGCAGACAGTAACTTCCCCCACAGAGCAGACAGTAACTTCCCCCACAGAGCAGACAGTAACAATTCAAACAGCAACCCAACATTTCATAACTACAATAACCTGAACTCACGACTTCATTGCTGGACTCGTTCAGTTGAGGTGGTGGAGCACGAGGCCGTGCACAGCTGCTCAACACACGACAAGAACACATGTTGTGCAGAAGTAATGAATGCTAACTGTCTGAATTTGCAAATGCTTTTCATACAAATTGCGTTCAATTTAAAAATTCCCCACAAATGTTATTTGGTTAGAACTTTAAATAATATAGATTTTTAAATAACAATGAGATCAAGAAATAATTTGCTTCTGAATTTTTTAGTCTAAAATAACATTAAACTCATTCAAATAAACACAGTACTTGAATTACAAGTAATTTGAAACTATATATATATATATACATATATATATAAAATAAAATCTCTGAAATAAGTTAAAATGAGAAAATTTAATTTACATGACTAATTTCACCTGAAATCAAAAAACCTTAGAAAATTCAAATTTTTTAACAAAATTTTGATAGTTAAACTGTATTATCAGAGCTCTAAATACATTTAATATCAGAAATAATCACACGAAACTACAATGCAAAACTGAGCAAAAAAGTAATAATAAAAAATTTATTATCAATTCTCACTGCCTCTGACCACCTGGATAAAACATGAGCTTCTTTCACCTAAACTTTAATTCTAATAAATTGTATATTTTTATATTTGGACAGTAAATTCAGGCAAAAAAGAGTCTACCTATTTAAAGCTGAGTGAGGAGGATGGTAGAGGCAGTAGTGACAGCAGACAAAAATAGAGAAATGCCAGTAGTAGTAACCTAAGACAGACAAAAAAAGGCTGAAGTGGCAGCAAAGTGATGAAATCTGAAAAGAAATAGAGTTGAATATTCAACAGGTACTTGAAAAGTACACTCTAGCACAAAGTTTTGATGGTTTAACATTTATCTTAAAATAACCTTTGGGTAGCAATTAAATAATAAACACTTTGGTATCAATACTGCATTACTGAAACATAATTATTTATCATATATATGCAAAGTTTATAGTAGCATTTCTTCATTAAACAAATATATAGTTTTCTCAAGGGAAACATTGGTAGATCCAATTACAATAAATAAGTCAAGGTATTATTGCAATTGATTTGTGGAGTGCTTTTCACCTCCATAAAGTGTACTGAGAGAATTATGAGGGCATCAAACAATGTTCATGCATGCTTGTGTTTATGTTCATGGCAAATTACTGACACAAAATCAGATCAATATCAACACATTCCCTGCCCAATATAAGTTATCTCATAGAGTCTGTAATTTTTATTTATTACAAATTAAGAACATTTAGCTTGATTATTTGCAACAAATTGAGAACATTTAGCTTCATTATTCATAAGAATTTGAGATTAGCTTTAGTAACAATATTGGCAGGTTGGTATTTTCTCTTCCTCATAAGGGAAATCATAACACATCATTGGCAAGAAGGAAGCAGAGTGTGGCAATTATTATTGATTGTGAATATCTTAAAAGTTGCCTGGGAAGGAGCTTGAGTACTGTGGTGTACTTTAGGATGTCGATTGTATTAGTTCATGCATATCTATGCTCTATTAATAATTTTAAAATAATGTACAAATCCAGTCATACAAATCATTTACTAACACTAAGCTTCAAACTTGACGAACATAATCTCCGAATTGGAAATAAATATCAAGCTGACGCACAGTAATGACTATTTTGTAGGGTAAAGATAATGTTCACCAGGAATTCGACTAGGTAGGAAGGTTCGTTATGCTCAGGTTTTGAGTAAACCCACTTCTGGCAGCGTATCTATCAATTAATAAAGTACGCAAAAATATTTAGGATCGTAAGTTAATAATTTCAGTACTTTCCAATAACATTTTTCTACTCAATTACGTACGACTTAACAAAAGAACAAGGTTAAAAATGTAGCTAATGTCAAATTTCTGCCTTCCTCACACAGTGTAGTCGAGCTACTAAGACAGCAACTAAACCACCAGGTTAATATTACTGTAGTGCTGCCAACAAGACGTTTTTGTAGACAGAAAACAATTTCAGTGATAAGAACTTCAACAAACTTGCAACGCAGAGCTCAGAAGTCCGCTCCGTACAGCCGTCCACTTACACGGACGCTTTGAAAGTGACAGCCAGAACGTTCTGAAACACTACAGAACGTACTTGAGCAAGTTCTTTCTTGCAGCACGTTACTTTATCTCGGAATTTCCCACGAATATTTATCTACTGTCAATGACTGGGTGATATTGAGGATAAAAACTGCCTCAGGTATGACGGATTTTTTTAAACAAAATGTACAGGTTGTCTTCTAACATGAGGTTACTCGAATGCGCGATTACTTCGCCCTATTTCACTTTGAATAATTTTACCCTGTCACATGTCATTTTGGTGGAGTATATATGTAAAGTTTGGTTGTGCTTGGCGAATTTTAAGCAACCAACTTTAACAAACCTAATCTATCTGCCCGTGTGACCTTACTCAAGGAGAATAAAAGAACTCATCACAGGAACTCAGCTTGGTATTCCAGGAAGTTGGCACGAGAAATAGCTTGAGGATCTTCTTGGGATGATTGAGACAGTCCAGAGCTTCCAGATGATGGTTAGGCCAGTCCAGCTTCAGGGATGAAAGGCCAGTCCAGAGCTATAGTGACTGTGGCTTGTAAGTGTACCATGAGTGCGGCGAGTCTAGTAAGCGTAGGGCCAGTCAGTATGATAGGTAGGTGTGTAGCATCACATCGCTGCTCATGCTCCATTTTCAAGTTATGCGTATTAATTAATCGCGTACAAATTAAATCGTACTTTTTTACAATAAATTTCCTGTATTTTTGTGATTAGGTTTTTGTAACTTTAAGTGAGATTCTTGTAAATTTTTAATCATAAAAATTCGCTGTATTTTGTAAAACCATTGTTAGTACGAAAGAACTGTCGCTATGGTTCTTGCTAAAAAATTCACCCCTGAGAAGACATCGAAATTCATTCGGAATCGCACTTAGGGGCGTAGCTGACCTTAGCTTTTAGGAGATAACACCGTAAGTGACAGTGCCTGAATGGAATAGTGTGTTTTTTTTCTTCTTTACAGTAAGTCTAGAATTAATTGTTTTTAGGACTTAGATATATTTCTTAACGTCATTATATTTTTCTAGTAATATTAGGTGTAGGATTTTCCTTATCATTTGTGTTAATTTTTGTATAATGTGTGTATGTGGAAACGACCTATGGTACATCCCTGAAATAACCAAGTTTTAGGACTTGTATTTGGAGATTTAATAGAACAACTTGTGGTCTTAACTAAACTGAGAGTATTTCTTATCTAATCTTCAAATCTACCTTACTTTCTGTTTAAAAATTCACCTGTTATGTTGAGATTTTTTATTGCTCATCATTAGTCATATGTTTCTTAATTTTGCTGTACAAGCTCTCTCTGCATTACTCCAAATATTTACTTGAAATACTTTCCCTTTACTGTTCAATTGACACAGTGAACTTTTATAACCTGTTTTCTTTATTGTGCAAATCCTATGCACACTTCCTGAATAGAAGTGGGATCAGCTGAAAATGGTGTAGCTACACCATAAATTGGATTACTAGATTTAACCACACACTGAAAATTGTCTTAAATCACAAACTTGCCTTTACATTGCATTCTATACTTAGAAGTAGAAATTTTTATAAACATGTATTCAGCTTATAACTATATTGATATATCATTCCTTCTCAATACTATTGTAGTTTTTTTATTGCAAATATTTTCATCTCAGGTCATATTATCCAAATCTTAAATATCAGGGATTAACCATAATATTATGGTTTACTAGATGACATCCTCTGAATGTTATCCTTAGTTTGTTTCCTTCATTTTTTTACCATGTCTTAGGATGTCCATTATATTTCTGTACAATGTTTAGGATGTATTTTATTCATGCTCTAAGTAGGATATTCTAATTATTTTATACAGAAACATTTGTTCATGTTAGGTTGCTATATTGTGCCTGTATCTTAACAATATTGCAGGATTATGGAAATTGTCCTTGTGGTTAAAGATTTTGGCCTTGCATACTGGAGCAACCTTTTTCACGAGACTCCTTATTGTCTGTTCAACAACTGTGCTCATAATTTTTAGTTAGTATATGAACCAAATAAGCCTTTTCCATCTCTAGATTTAATTGATCCTAAATCAAACATTAAAAATCGACTTGTAGCATGAACGGTACCACCCAATGTACCATTCATTAATGTAGCATGAACGGTACCACCCAATGTACCATTCATATTTCTGTAATAGCAATTATCTCATTAAAATATGTTAGCAATAACCTAATTAAATATAAGTTTGCATGTATCTAATTTAATACTTATCACGTAATTCATTAATCTCACTAGAGAT
>VCRD01006568.1:13933-25093 GCA_006783055.1 Trinorchestia longiramus
GTCACCTTTTTTGCTGGAGGTCAACAAACATAAGAAAAAAAAGTCACCAAATGAATGCTGGTACGGAAACTTTATCCCGGCTGCTCCACCAAGCAATAACTAAAGGCTTTTGTTCTCGAACCCACATGTTTGGAAACAAAATAGAGCACAACATACAGTACGTAACAGAACAATTCTTGCAAATAGTGCATTCACTATGCAATGAAACCGAACTATGCTTGTAAAAGGTAGAATTGAAGGCGTGTTTTTTGTTTGCCCGTCTATTTAAACGGTACTCGGGCCTACTTTTTTCCGAAAATCGTGCCTTCACATTCATCAATTCATGATGACATCTGTTCATGTTCTCAAGAATTTTTTTATATATTTCGTTGAATGAAAAGATTCTTGATCAGCGAATTCTTACTTCTGGGTGATGCCACTTGTATGCTACAGATAGATATCTCAAATAAAACCAATGACCGGTTTTATGCTACACCATCAAATTGTCATTTCATCTTACAAATACAAATCGGAAGGCTTCCTTCTTTAGATGTTTTTCTCGCATGAACAATAACCGAAACATTTTTTTGCATTGTTTGTATATTGGAAAGGCTCATACCGAGGCCAGAACGCGTTTCAAAAAACTAGGCGACGCTAGGCGAAAACGGCAATGCAAGGTTTTGTCAGTTGGGGCTTAATTTTCATCAGATTTTCTCTATCAGCATTTCATAAAACGCATTACCTTGTGGTAATGCTGCTAATATGGCTAATTCTAACCATGGGCCTCACTGAGTCCACACAAAAATTAGCTCTTGAAAAAGCTCCTACGGCCTCTTTTATGCTGCAACACCAATTTCAAATGACAAGGCTTAGCAAGTATTTGGGTTCGTCTAATAGTTATATTGAACTGAATTATGATTGAAATGCAATAAATTTTCTTCATTTCAAACAAATTATTAGTGCATTTATTTATTTAGTTATCCGGCTGTTACACGTTATCATTGATTATAACATTTTACAAATATTTTGAGAGAAGTGATTGTAAAAAAACGAAACTCCCAATAATTTTGCTATACAATCTAGTACGACCATTGCCGTCTAACAAAGCCTATTCTTTGGAACGCATCCCTGTCGTGGTAACAGCTTTACTTGCATTGAAAAAAATAGTTAAGATTCACCAAATCTCTACTGTCTGGAAAACTATTAGATGGTACGTGTCGACCGGCAAATAACAATGAGTCTGTTAATCGTTTATCAGCAGAACAATGATGCAGCTGTTTATGATCCCTACCTCACATCTCAACGCAACTCTGGATGTTAATTGAATTGTTCAGCTTCTTACAATGATAACAAGATTACTATCATGATCCTCAAGAAAGACATATTATTATACCTGAATTTAGGGTGAATGCAGGTGTTTTCTGAATAATTTTGTCTCCATTGTGAGAGTTAGGCATGAAGTCAAACTACTGGGGATTAAATGATGTACGAAGCCTTGTATAAGGTTGGTGATTATTTGTTTTGTAGCGAAGGAAGCCCTATCTTCAATTGCTCTAACTCTTTGCTATTTTCTGAAGTTTGTTAATTCACAGTAGCAATACCTACACGTATGTTTTCAAAAAAGTTATGTATAATTTCCATAATTTTATGTATCTGAGAAGCTCATCGACAATATTGACCAACAGTTGATACAAATGCAGCACTAGAATCTTTTTCCTTTGTAGAGAGTGGAGCAATTTTTTATCATGAAAAGGTATGGCAGAAATTGACTTAAAAATGAATTGTTTAGATGCGCACAAAATGTCCGGAAAAAGCATGACTGAGAAGCATATAAAGCATAACGCTCTGTGATATCCCTCCGATGCATTTATTCAGGACTAGAAACAAATAGAAACATGCAGTTTGTTTTAAAGTACACGTGCACTCGTTGTGAATGTTTGTCCGATATGATAGCACTGTACTGCACACAAAACTCAAGCGGCAGCGGCGAGAGTGGAGATTTAGTTCAGTGTAGCATGGTATACATAATAGTATTCCAAAATTTTCCAGGGTATGCTGAATACAAAACTGACGCTATCACAGAGTTGGCTCATACCGTCATTCAGTTATCATTATAACACTAATGAACATACACATGTCTAAGCCAAATGGTAAACGATAGTTCTTCAAACAAAGAACACTGGTGACTTGATGCCAATTAATATTAGCATTCATGTACCAATGTATATTAGGGCTACAACATCAATGACTACGCTGGCCATGAATTTTGCATATGAGCTGTATACCATCAGTTAACATCAGTGTTCTATCACTATTGTTAATCGGGAGTACAACACTGATGTACACCTGCAACGCTGATATGCACCTGCCGCGAATGAATATCTGTATTTTAACACATATGAATACGTGAGATCTACAACCAACGAACCTCAGCACTCTACCACCAATGCATTGTTCCTTCGAAGAACGGGACAATTTACTGATGGTCCGTTGCTGAGATTCCATCAACGCTCGGTGGAGTTGTAAAACTGAGCGCAGTTCGGGGGCACCTGCCATTCAAGGAACTTGCAATTTTTAGGCAATTAACCAACACCTTACTGAAACTTTTGAAATATTCGAAAATAAGCAAATATTTTTGTTGTAATTCTTTCCGTGTTTTTATTTTATATCCGAATGTTGGAACGTTTTATCATGTTCTCGCAGTTTAGTTTAGAGAAATATAGAGTAAAGCCTAGCCTCTACGTATCAGAGGTTCTTTTGTTGACGGGCAATGCATGGGTTTCTAATCAAGGACGCATTGGAGCATTGTTTGAGACTACTCTGAACTGCTCTTATTATAAGATATATACCAAGAAGAGTATATCAGGAAGTAACCCAGGAAGTGTAGTTCTTATTGTATTGACTGTTAACCAAAGAAATACTCCTAGTCATGTTTTATTACTTCTTCTAATCTCGCCCCAATGGTGACATTCATGTTAACATTTATTTTATTTCATTTCATGCATTATTACTAACTTAACAGTTCAACTGAATAAACGAATTAATTAATAGATAGAGGTTATAGTATAACGAATCAAACTGAATCCATTATAATACCAAAATTCATCATGATCCAACAGGAGAAAATTGTTAGTTCCCTACGAGGTTTCATGATCAATGTTTGGTAGTAAACTAAAGGATTTAAAAATTCGAAGAATCCAAAAATCCCTCAAACCGACCGTCATTCAGTCTTTGATGACCGAACCGCTTGTGGCCGAGCTGCATTTTGCTGCACCGAACTCAAAGACAAGAATTTCTTTGGTAGTTATGTCATTTTTATAGTTTTCATTCTCTGTAATTAAAAACATTTGCTGTCTTCCTTTCGATTCCGAAGCTAATATCATCTCATAGTAGGACGAGAAGATTGTGCGTCGTATCAGGTATAATGCAAGATACAATTGAAAAGGTAGATGTCTATTTCTACCTAACAGCAAGCCAGGTCAGTTCGCATTTAATTGAATGCATCTTCACACATCTCCAGTAAGCCTTTACCCATGTGAATATAATGTCTTTGAAGTTATCTTAAAGTGATAATAATTTCCAAAGTTCCTTGTCCGTTTTAACTTAGTAAAATGTATTTGATTAGTAAAAACGGACAAGCAACTTTGGTTTAGAATAATATCACTTTAAAATAGCTTCAAAGACATTATATTCACATGAGTAAAGGCTAACTGAAGATGTGTGAAGATGTATCCAATGAAATGCGAACTGAAAATGTGTGCCTCATGGAAACACTGACATTAGATTGAACTAACTAAATTGTCAAAACGGAAACATTTTGGGGTTCACTGATAACTTGGTGGTCCGGCTGAACACCTTGATAAAGTGCTCAATTATTTCAGCATCACGCTCCCACACGCCACTATGGGCTAGTTTTTAGTTCATAAATCATACCAACGGATCTAAATCAAGTTTATAATGAGAGTATCTTGCGAGTTAAAATGGAAAATTTTCGATGACTGGATTTAAAAGAAGTCATAATTGGCAGTGTGAAAAAATTGTTCACATACTGTGATTGTAAATTAATAGGACATACTAGACTCGTCTTTTTGACATCACTTTCCTGCACTTATCAATCTATACCTCCATCGATGAAAGCGACATCTATGATAGATAACCTTTGTCTACAATTTTTTTAAGCTATATCCCCCTCGTCTCGAATATTTGGCATGAAATTGCACTGTTATTCAAAGTTATGAATTTGATATCGTAACTTCTCTCGAAAATGCACGGTGATATTATTTTATAGGTGCGGTGTCAGAGTACAGTTCTTCAATACCAATATTAATGTCAATGATATTTGTCTGAAAATGAATACCATATGTGTTGGAGATTGTTTCAGGCACTTTGTTTAATGTTTCAATTGAATCTTAGAGCTAATGAATGTAACCCTTTGTAAGACTCAATGATACTGCATTATCTGAAAATGGCCATTATAATAAAATATTTCATGAAAAATATTTACTAGCTACATATATCCTGATGAAACCAGGGTATCCATGCTTAAAAGTATATTCAAGTTATAACACCTCCCATGTTCTTTCTTAGGAGTGGAAATAGATAGAAACATGAAATTTATTTCAAATACGCGTGCATTTCTTGTGAATGGGTGACAGAGATACCAGCACTGTACGGCACATATAACTCTAACAGCAGCGGCGAGTGAAGACTGTTCTTCATACTTAAAATGTCGTAAGGCTTCTGCGACTGCGTTTCCATTGAGCTGACTCTCGTTTCGTTTCAGGATTTTAAAGGAGCATTCATGTTTCCTCCATTGTCAAAATCGATGAAAAGAAAGTCTCATTAATACCGTCATTCTGTGTTGTCATTTCCTGGTAAATGCCACGTCCGCAATCTCGTGGTCGTCCGTCAGCATTCGTGGCACCCACCGGGAAGAGACTTTACGTATTTTCAGGTCTGCGTGTAGGACTGTGTACGCAGATCTCACGGAGACACAAACTTTGGAGCAGATGTGTTTCATACTAATTCGGCAATCCTCCAAAACAACTTTCTCCACTCGCTCGAACATTTCGTCCGACTGGCTGCTGTGACTGGTTTCCAAACGACGTTTTGCCTTTTTTGAACTGTGCGTCGACGAATGCACGTTATGTACTTCCATGATATCATCACCGCATGTCTTGCTCAACTAGTAATGAATATCAATGCGTTCACTCCACTCTAACGTGGAAAACATGATTCCACGCTATTTGTGTAAAGAAAACGTTGCCATTTTAAGCATCAAAGACAGTTCTTACTCTCGCCGCTGCTGCTAGAGTTATGTGTGCCGCATAGTACTGTCATATTTGCCACGCATTCACAACAAATGCACTCGCATGTTAAAACAAGCTGTATATTTTATCTTTTTCCAATCGTAAAAAAAAATCGCAAGTGTCATAATTTGAATGCACCTCGTACTACAAAGGTCATAAAGTTACTTAAAATGGTATAAATTTTCCCATTTTATATTGTTTTATCTAGGAAGTGTCACTCTTACTTCATCTAGAAAATAGCAGCAACTACTGAGCTCCAATCGTCATTTTCCTTCAGAGCATCGAGCTGATCCAAAGGGTATTCAGGATAAACTTCATCTCCATCAATGCTCATCACGTGCTAAATACTTGTATTCTGATGTTTAATAGAAATGTAAAAAGATTTACTCAAACAGCTTCAGTTCGACCTCAGGTCAACATTGGCAAAAAGTTGTGGCATTACAGAACCTAGAGACAGTAAAAAAGTTTTTTGAACAGTATCTCCAGTTCCAAAATAGGCATGCTGCAAACATGTTGGGTGTGTAGCTATGGAACCATCAGGCTAATTTTAAGAAAATATAAGTGGAACGCCTTCAGTGCCACATCTGACGTAAATTCTCAGCCCGGTTAACAAAGACTCCATTGTTGAGGCCTGCATTTTGTAGTTCAGTTTTGAGGAGCACTAGTTCCAATACATAATGTTGCCAAATAAAAAAATAATTTGTTTTGTGCGAGTCACAAACAAATCAACAGGTACTGACTGGACTACAACAAACCCCAACCCTGTACTCAAGTGCGAGAAGGCTCATGGAAAAAAAAATTCTGGGTAGGGATGGGGGATGGGAGGATCCTCCTTATCGTTTGGTCTGAAGGATCTGTCAACTCTGAAGAGGGTCCTGAGAGAATACAATCTGGTATGCAGTTAAGACTGTGGTCATAAGACGTCACTGGTTTCAACAGGAAAGCGTCAGCTGCGATGTAAGAGTCTCGTGTCTTCAGTTCTTGGAACCCAAGTTTGGTTACATTGATTTCACGTCGAACAGATCACTATTGGACCCAATACTCTCCAGACTTTTTCCCTCTTGATTTCTCTTTCTGGGTCCAGACTATGGCACACATCGCCAGGTGTCAACCGAACACTCAGGCAGAGTTGAAACGTATTGTGGAGGACTTCCCAGCCAACCTGAGTTACAAAGATATCAGAAAGATGACAAGCCACATCAAGAAATCTGCAGAGTTCTAGAGGGGTCAGTTTGGGAGTTATTTTCAGCATTCGAAGGAATAAGCACCAATTTCCAATTTATGTTGTATTATTGTTTGTTTTATTACAATATAGCGATTGCACATTTTTCACTGACTTTTGTTTTAATATCACCTCTTTAGATCATACAGTAACATTAATCAGCAAAACTTTTAAAACTATGAGACACATTTTTATAATGATTTGTGATTTCACTATCGTTTACCCTATAATGACGACATTTATACGTGCGAGGCTATTGTTGGTAATTCCTGTAAATTGTTATACTTTGCTAGGCAAATGAATTAGAAGTAATTCAGAGCATTTGTGATGGTCACACATTTATTGATAAAAGACAGTTCAGAAATGTAGAGGCTTTTACGCTATATTCTTATAAAATAATTATCAGAACAAGAATTTTTTGCGTGTGGGGTTAGTTACAGGAGTTTAATTAACCTGAGAGTTTTCTCATCAATCAGCAAGATTGCCAACCTTCCATGACCTGCTCTAGCTTTCCAGTTATAAGGCAACGATGCACATACGGAACAACTTTTTCCTTCGAATTTGAAAAAAAACACGATGATTCAAACGACTGCTATGTCAGCAGCGATCGAAGTGACAGTCTATGTGATACTATAACATAAATAAAAAACTTTAGCATTCATTCTTTAGAATTCAGGTACATTTTCTGGAATTTTCTGACGTCACTGGAATTTTCTGTCGTTCTTTAACAGTGTTATATCTAACTGTAAGAGAAATTTCAAAAAGAGTAAACTGAATGATATGTGGGCAGTAATATATATATATATATATATATATATATATATATATATATATATATATATTTATATATATGACTTGATATATTAATAATTCACAAGTGTGGGTTTATGAAGCACACACTAACTGAAACAATTAGCAGTATGCACCATTACTTTAGATTTTATTAGTAATGTGAATATTTATTGCACCGAAAACTCTTCTAAATAAATTTGCCATCAGGTTTGGAGCTGAATATTACGCGTTAACTTTTGCTAACTTCCAACTTCATTGTCAGTTATCCCTGTAATTATAACAATAGAGAAAAATTGAATTTCTCTATGCACACGCCAGAGACAACTATTGCGCTTCAAAGTGTCATTGAAGACTTAAGTGTACAATTTCATGTACAGAAAAATCCTCTACAGTTTCGCGAAAACTCCACATGATGAAATGAGAGAGCTAATCGAGCCCACAACGATTGGACATAATCCTCACTTCGCAGTTAATTGTTTCTCAACGATATCATGTTGAATGCTTTCCTTACTAAATAGGACTTTTGGGAGATACCGCGCTCCCGAAGTGCTATTAGGTTTGCGTTACCATCACTGTTTGTTTTCATTCATCTTGATCACTCAGTCGCCTTCGTTTCTCAGTAATTACTTCCTTACCTTTCGCAAGTGAGGTGGTTCTCGCTGGACATAGAAGATTACGAAGTAGAGCTGTGGTATACTTTTTAGCACCGCTAACTAATTTCATACAGGTTATATTTTGAAAACTACTAGCTCAATGTACATGTATCTTGAATTAATTTTTGTATGATTTCACTCCCGATGCTTAGTGAACAAACCATCTAGACTCATTGTTTCGAGTTACTTTTCTGTGGACAAACAATTTATACTTGCATCGATAAAAAAGATATCCATGAATAAATAAACTTTGTTAAAAAAAATTCTAAGTTATTTGCACCTTGTGCAGAGCAAGTGATATAAAATTATATTAAACTATTAGCAAATTCAGGAAATTGATACAGATACGCGTCAGGGAAAAAGCTTAGCTTTTAGGGTAATGCAAACCTGAAATAATATTTTGAAACAATTTGCTTCTAGGTATTCATGGTGGAACTGGCAACAAAAGGTTTTCAGTTTTCTAGTATTAACAGAAGAATATTACTACTACGGATGAGAGTCTCATATGATGTTCATAAGAATTGGTTTTTTGAACAGGTAAGTGTTCAACTTACTTTCGTTACGCGTAACCCAACGGGCTTGACATTCTCTGGTCGAGAGTTCACTAAAAAATTTTCAGTAAATTCACTTAACTTATGATAAAGATCAACTTAACACACATATTTCCATGAAAATTCTACAAAAACCATGATGCAAGATGGGTGTTATAAGTTCATTAGTCAATCATCAAAAATTAAACATGAGTAATCGTGTCCTGAATATCTATTAAATACATTGTTATTTGGACTAGGTTCATTCTGTTGAAGTGGACGACAACCTGAGCTTGAGATGGTTGTGAATAGCAGCGCTTTTAAAATTTTGAAAACTAACTGATGCTCATTAGGGATTTTAGCACTTTGCCTTGTCTCTCTTTAGTGACAGTTAAACACAAAGAGTACTGACTTGGTATCCAGCAACCTGAGTTTGATATCACTTCTCCTTCTACAACTAGTTTGTTCATGTGACATGGTTGGTACTCTGCCTAAATATACTAAATCCTATGAAGGGAGCCTATAACAGCTTTCAATTCTATACGTTATATATTATACTTTCTTAATGGTTATTCATAGCATATACTGTCGAATACACATGAATATATCATCACACATATTAAGCGCTTTGCATTGCTTAAATTAGTATTGTAACAATACTAACTTCCTAATCTCGGTTTAGTATGAAGTTAACAACGTTCGCATGTCGTGAAATTAAATCAAAACCATAGACAATATAAATACACCAAACCAAAATGGGTTTTCTCATGAAAAAGTAATTCTACATTTAATTCAATTACGGTCCTCTGCGTGTTGAAGCGGATGTCATTTGCTAGGGCCATCCAACAATTAGTGTAGCACAATTGAGATCCTGCACAGGAGAACATCCTCAAAGCCACCATTCAATGACGGATGAAGTGGTAGTAATGGCATCTGTGTGGTGGCTAACGATCACGTGATCTCGAGAAACTGTGTATCTAGTGTAACTAGGCTCAAAGTCATTATTTAATCACAATTTACTTCACAAGTTCCCATCCTTCACTGGTAACAGGAGTTACTTTAGTATTAATGATGGATCTTCCGTATTATTAATCCAGTCGGTAAAAATGTAAGCCTCCCTCAGCTATTACTGTGTGCAAAATTTACAGATGTAAAATATTTACAAATTTGATAATAAGCCGTAAAAGGACAAAGAAACATGTCGTGCAAAAAGAAAAGTGTTAACATCTTAAACTCAAACGAAAGAAATGAATGTTAAGAGAGAATTTCATTTTATCTTTCAAAAGAAAAAAGGTTCTTGTAAGAAGGAAATTCTTTGCCCGCTTCTAAATTACATTTCGTTGCTAAAAATGCTTAATGAATGGCAGTATAAGAAGATCTTTACTCAGTGTTAGTTGTAGAAAGTGTAGTCGAGTTCTATCAAAAATCATGAACTATTAACAAAATGAAGATGCAGAAACACAATCAGTTCTATAAGACACCTCAGAGAGTAGTAAAAGTCTTAAATTAACTCCTGTAGGGTCATAGTCTCTTAAATAAATAAGGTAATGAAACTGACAGAAACCGTTGCACGAGTCTTGTAATTAGACAAAATAATTTGTATGGTTTAATTTAGCTGATTTCTTCTCCAAGATGATAAGAATGAGGAGCCATGTCTCCTAGGAAATCTTATGGTAAGGTTACCTTATCGAAAATTAAAGCTCTAGCGCTGACGAATGGAAATCAAGTTTGTTAAAAACGGGCGTGCTTGAAGCAAAACTGTCATGCTTGAGGCAAAACGGTCGTAACGCTTATTATAACGTTAATACACTGTAAATGTTAGTCAGGCAACGCTGTCAAATTTGGGATGACCTAGGAAGATTTGCATGCAGTTGCACTGTGACGGTGATTCTTGGCAGCGCATTTAAAAAGACCACCTGCGAATTATTGGTCACGAAGCTTGGCGGGCTGGATATTGCCTCCTAACTGCTTTCAAATGGTTTTCTTTAATCATGGGCTTCGAACATTTGGTAGGTAGTAATAATTTAATATGCGTATCATACAGAGGAAAAGTTTGATCATAGGAAAAATATTTTCAAAGATTTTCAGAGACATTTCGGGTATTGAAAAAGATTGATGCCCTGAAACTTTGAATGGAGATATTATGAGTATCAAATATAAAGAATTGTAGTGCATATTTGTTACGTCTCTCATCAGGTTGAATTTAAATATGCCGTTTCCCTAATATCTTTTCAAATTTTGTAAGTGATATTTGATTCTGTTTTCTGAAACTGAAGCATAATAATGTTTTTCATGGGTTGATTATAAAATAGATACAACGAAAGAATAATAAGCGACCATCAACAATGGATGACTGCATAGGCGTATACATATCTAAAGCATCGTTACCAAATTTGTTTAAAGGCTGGGTGCGAACGAATGGGTTTTATAAGCTTCATATTCCTGGAAAATTTTTCTCAATATTCCTTTTTTAAAGTAAACAATTACGTGGATACCAGTGTTCATCACTTGTAAATTATGATTTTTTGATGAAAACTACTCATTTGTGCATTTGTTTTGATAGAGGCCTCACGGTCTGACAGTGTTGTATTGTGTGTAATATTTATAGAACTGAATACAACACTGTCAGACCGTGAGGCCTCTTTCAAAACAAATGAATAAATGAGTAGTTTTCA